>JAGFNQ010003259.1:353512-381385 GCA_024364735.1 Boesenbergia rotunda | reverse complement strand
CGCTTGAAGAATGGAAAACATCAATTTATTTTGAATGTTTTCTTTGTGCCAAATATAAGAAACAACATCCTAAGCATATGACAACTTTTGAAAAAAGGATATGATATTCATTTAAAAGACAATATGTTCGTGTTGAAAGATAATATTAGTTGCTTAATTTCCAAGGTGCCTATGTCAAGAAATAGAATGTTCCTGCTTAATATTCAGAATGATGTTGCTAATTGTCTCAATGCTTGTTATAAAGACACCACTTGGCTATGACACTTCGATTTGAGCACCTCAATTTTGGAGGACTAGAATTGCTTTCAAAGAAGGAGATGGTGAGAGGATTGTCTTACATCAAACAACCTGACCAATTATGTGAAGCATGTCTATTTGGGAAGCAATTTGGAAAAGGTTTTCCAAAGGAGTCAAGTTTAAGAGCCCAAAAGCCGTTTGAACTTATACACATAGATGCTTGTGGTTCAATAAAGCTAAGTTCACTAGGTAAGAGTAATTATTTCATTCTTATTATATATGATTTTTGTAAGTACCTTAGGTTGGTTTTGATGTGATTAACCAATTTAAGTTAGGTCTTGGTGTTTTTAATCCCTGTGTCTAAGTGTATAAGAACTTAGGAGCACAGGAAGTCAAGCGGAAGACGCAGCGGTTAAGAAGGATGGAACGGAAAGGGAGCCGACGGGCTCGGTGTATCCGAGGGACGCAGAACTCTGCGAAAGAGTACGCCGGTGGAGCTAGAAGGACGCGTGCGACATTCGAGGGACTAGAAGCCGGGAGGAAGGATGCTCGAGCGGCGAAAGGCCAGAGTCGAGTTCGGGTGAGCGTAACTCCGGTTGGCCGGAAATCACCCAAGAAGATCGGAAGTTAGGCTAGAGAATGGTTAGCAGTTGTTGACCAAAATAGCCACTGTCGGGCGCTCGTGAGCATACGGGGTCCTGGGCTGTCGGGCGCCCGAGGACTAGGCACCCAAGCACTCGGGTGCCCCTGTGCTATCAAGCGCCCGAGTGGCTAATTCTAGCCATTTGCGAACGTTGATTTCTGGATAAGTGTCAGGCCACATGTCAGGTGCCCAAGAGCTCTCGGGCGCCCTATAATTGTCACATCAGCAAATGGATAAATCCTACCGGGCTTATAAATAGACCCCTGGAGCTCAATTTCATTCATTCCATGCATTCCAAGTATTAGCAAACAAGTTTTGTATAATTTCTCTTTCTTTTTCTGAGCTTTCCACGTGTAAGAGGCTTCTCAACCTAAAGGAGTTTTATTTAGGAGAATCAAGCCATATTCAGCCTGGGATTAGCAACCTCCCCGATTGCAAACCAAGTAAATTCGGTTGTCTCTTTATTGACTGTTTGCTTTATTTATTTATGTTATTTGTGATCTAACTAACATCTTTGTTAAGTTAAACAAAAGATTGAGTTTCCTTTTTCAGGGGCAATTCACCCCCTCTTGTCAATCTTCGATCACCCTCAATTGGTATCAGAGCAAGGATGCTCCAGAAGGACTAACCGCCATCTGAAGCAACAACAAAATGGTCAAACCAGTCATCTTCCCACCAAAGTTCGAGGGGGAGTTTGCGTTTTGGAAACGCAAAATGGAGGTATTTTTCAAAATAGATTTTAGTATTTTACTAACAATAAAATTTGGTTTTGAAGTACCCACAGATAAGAACGGAAATGAACTCGAAGAACATCTCTGGACCGAAAGGCAATGAGATGAATTTATGATAAATGGTAAGACCGAGTTTCATCTTCTAAGTATACTACCAACCGAGGAAATCGAAAGAATTAGAATATACAATTCCGCTAAAGACCTCTGGCATAAAATGCTGGAACTTCATGAAGAACCGAAGGAAGTACAATTCTACTCCTCAATAGACACTGACTCATCTTCAAAAGAGTTTGACACCGAGGAGGTTAATGGACTGGCACTAACAACCGAGTACCTACCAGAAGATAGTGAAAATTTGTCCGAGATGAGTCTCAATGAAAGGGGAGAAACTTCAGAAAGAAGCATCGAAGAAGGGGGAGCTTCCGACTTTAAAAGGGATATGGTAATTGAGGTATGTCTTCTACCTCCTGATCAATTATATTTTGGAATTAAGGAAATGACGAAATCCCTGTGTAAATTAAAAACAAAAAAGTACAAATTTAAAGAAAAAAATTAGCCTATGCTTTAGAAATAAATGATAAAATAATATTTAAAAATAAAAATTTGTAAATTCAAATTGAAAATTTGAAAAATAATTATTCATATTCAACAAATTCAAAATTTAAATATCATGAAAAACTTAATTGGTATTACATATTTCATAGGGGCTAAATTGTAAAAATTTCCAAATCAGATGTTCCATATAAGTTTTTAATAAATCCTATTGTTAAAAATTTATATTGGGTTCCTAAATATATTTTAAACTGTTATTTTTTTTGTGTAAATTAATTTTGCAATTAATGCTTTATTTTGTTAATTTTTGGATAACTACTTGTGGGAAAATTAGTTTTTGTTGATAAGCAGTGTCTTATCTATATTTTTGAGAAAATATTTAACTGAATTTATTATGTTTTTCAAAAATATTAGATAACTTATCTAAAGTTAATATTTTAAAAAAATAAAAAAAACAAATTTTTGTGATTAGAAATATTTTCCCTTAATATTTTAAATTTTTGATGTGATCAAAGGGGGAAAAGTAGTGTTAAGTTAAGGAGTAGACTCTAATTTCATTTTTTTAGCGATTACATTGTTATATATTTATTCTTGTTTTTTTATTATTTGTTTACCCTAACTTAACTCGGGTTGATGCACATCAAAAAGAGGGAGATTGTAAGTATTCTAGGTTGGTTTTGATGTGATCAACCGATTTAAGTTGTGTCTTGGTGTTTTAATCCCTGTGTCTAGGTGTACAGGAACTTAGGAGCACAAGAAGTCGAGCGGAAGATGCAGCGGTCGAGAAGGATGACACTGAAAGGGAGCTGACGAGCTCAGTGCATCCGAGAGACGTGGAGCTCTGCGGAAGAATACGCCGGTGGAGCGAGAAGGACACGCACGGCGTCCGAGGGACGAGAAGCCGAGAGGAAGGACGCTCGAGGGGCGAAAGGCCGGAGTCAGGTTCGGGTGAGCCTAACTCCGGTTGGACGGAAATCACCCAAGAAGACCGGAAGTCAAGCTGGGGAATGGTCAGCGGTTGTTGACCAAAACAGCCACTGTCGGGTGCCCGTGAGCATACAGGCGCCTGGGCTGTCGGGCGCCCTTGTGTTATCAGGCGCCCGAGAGGCTAATTCTAGCCGTTTGCGAACGTTGCTTTCTGGATAAGCGTCAGGCCATGTGTCAGACGCCCAAGAGCTCTCGGGCGCCCTAAAGTGCCACGTCAGCAAACGAATAAATCCTATTGGGGCTATAAATAGATCCCTGGAGCTCAATTTCATTCATTCCATTCATTCCAAGCATTAGTAAACAAGTTTTGTGTAATTTCTCTTTCTTTTTCTGAGCTTTCCACGTGTAAGAGGCTTCTCTGCCCGAAGGAGTTTTATTCAGGAGAATCGAGCCATATTCTGTCTTGGATAAGCAACCTCCCTGGTTGCAAACCAAGTAAATCTGGTTGCTTCTTTATTTACTGTTTGCTTTATTTATTTATGTTATTTGTGATCTAACTAACATCTTTGTTAAGTTGAAACAAAATATTGAATTTCCTTTTTGAGGGGCAATTTACCCCCTCTTGCCGACCTTCGATCACCCTCAATTTTTCTCGAAAAACTTGTGTGTATTTCTTGAAACAAAAATTGGAGGTCTTTGACATATTTAAGAAATTTAAAGCTGCTATAGAAAAGGAGAGCGGTCTCGAGATAAAAGCTATGCGGTCTGATCGAGGAGGAGAATTTACCTCAAATGAATTTCAAGAATTCTATGAAGCCAATGGAATATGACGACCGTTAACTGTTCCAAGATCTCCTCAACAAAATGGAGTGGCAGAAAGAAAAAATCGAACCCTTCTTGACACGGCAAGGAGCATTCTCAAAAGCAAGAGACTTCTAAAGGAACTTTGGGCAGAAGCAGTTGTATGTGCAGTATACTTATCCAACCGATCATCAACAAAGTGTGTGGGGTAAGACACCACAAGAAGCATGGAGCGGAAGAAAGCCTGAGATTTCTCATTTAAGAGTTTTTGGAAGTATAGCCCACGTTTATGTGACTGACAAAGCAAGAAGCAAACTGAATGATAAAAGTAAGAAGTTCATTTTCATTGGCTATAATAGTAAATCAAAGGGGTATAAGCTATACAATCTAGATGCTGGGAAGACAATCGTATGTCGAGATGTTGTATTTGATGAAGAAGGAGAATGAAATTGGGAATCTTCAAATGGAGATTACAACTTCTTTCCATATTTTAAAGAAGAAAATGTGGAGCAACCAAGGGTAGAGCAAACAATAGAGGAGCCTACTACTCCACAAGTAACATCAACTTCAACTACTCAAGAAAATTCACCCGCATCAACTTTAAGTGAAAATTCAAGTGACAGAGTACCAGACTATAGGAGCTTACGTGACATTTATGAGATAATCGAAAATCTAGACAATCTTACTTTATTTTGTCTCTTTGCCAATTGCGAGCCTATGGATTTTCAAGAAGCTATAAAGAGAAAAAAGTGGAAAGATGCGATGGATGAAGAGATCAAGGCGGTTGAGAAGAATGATACATGAGAGTTAACTTCACTTCCTGAAGGGCATAATGCGATTGGTGTAAAGTGGATGTACAAAATGAAGAAGAATGCCAAAGGTGAAGTTGAAAGATACAAAGCAAGATTGGTGGCAAAAGGCTACAGTCAAAGATCTGACATTGACAATGATAAGGTATTCACTCCCGTTGCACGATTAAAAACTGTTAGACTAATCATTTCTTTAGCAGCCCAGAATAGGTGGAGAATACATCAAATGGATGCAAAATTTGCTTTCTTAAATGAAATTCTCGAAGAAGAAGTTTAAATTTGCCAGCCATCAGGTTATGATGTCAAAGGACAAGAAGACAGAGTTCTAAAGTTGGAGAAGGCTCTCTACGGGCTAAAGCAAGCACCAAGGGCATGGAATAGCTGGATAGACAGGTACTTGTAAGAGAAAGACTTCATCAAATGTCCTTATGAACATGCACTATACATTCAGAATAAGGACAAACATATTTTGATTGTCTACCTATATGTCGATGACTTGATCCTTACGGGAAACAATCCAAGAATGTTTAAAGAGTTCAAAGAAGCGATGACTAAGGAGTTTGAGATGACTGATATTGGACTCATGGCATACTATCCGGGCATCCAAATTAACGAATGGGAAGATGGAATCTTCATCTCCCAAGAACGTTATGCAAGAGAGACATTAAAGAAGTTTAAGATGGATAACAGTAAGCTTATAAATACCCCAGTAGACTGCGGAGTCAAGCTATAAAAATATGATGAAGGAGAAAAAGTTGATCTAACATTTTTTAAGAGCTTGGTTGGAAGCTTACGATACTTGACATGCACAAGGTTTGATACTCTTTATGGTGTTGAACTTGTTAGCCGTTACATGTGTTGGGACTTGATCGTACGGTTAGATGGGGGTGAATAACCGATCACCCACGAATTCATTGGTTCTTCCTACACGTCTTAGTGTGCAACGGAATACTATATAAACTAAAACTAACAAGGAAGAACAAAAACCAAGTTAACATGGTTCGGAGATAAGACTCCTACTCCATGTCAGTTCGTAAGGTGGACGATCCCGATCCATCGGTGGATGACTCCCCGAAAAGCCTCCGGCTAGCTCGTGTCGCTCCTTGTGGGTGGAGAAACCTCGCCATAGCCTAGCAACAACTCCTGAGCACAAAGACTACTAATTGACTTTTAATCAAAGCCAATTTTGTCAACCCTAGCCAGCCAAACCAAGCTCCCTTAAATAGAGCTCGTGGATGAACTAGCTGTTACGAGTCGACTGGTACCAACACCAGTCGACTTCTTCACCCAAATTCGAACGTTACAACCCAACGTTCAAATTCCAACCGACATTAGTCGACTACACAGAAGATCAGTCGACTGATCTTTCTGTAAGCTCTACCAATCGACCAATCCACCATCAATCAACTGATCAAACCCTAAACCTAGGGTTTCCCATCCTGAGTACAATTCACTTAGCACTCGGACCCTCACTACTGACTTGACTCTTCTTGCAGCCTCGATCTGTTGGCTTCAAACCTTCTTTGACTTTGGCTCTCGTCCCTCGGATGCATACAAGCTCGCGGCTCGTCTCCACATGCCATCTTTCGCGTACGCCTCAAAGTGTGCTTCCCTCAGCTCATTGTTCCTGCCTTGTCCATGGTCCCTTGGATGCACCATCCTTCACTGGATCCGAAGTCGTTAAGCTAAGTCTATGTATATCCTGCAGAATCTGCACACTCAAATATACATATCAAATACAAGGGTGATCCTAACTTAAACCTTTTGCCCAAACATCAAAACACATGGTCTCACGGACCATAGATTGTCACAATAATCTCTCCCTTTTTTATGTTTGACAATACATTTAAATTAGGGAAAACAAATGGCAAATAAATATGCTAATAACTAAATGGACTTACGTTGCCAAGGCTACATATTGGACTTATACCGCCAATGCATATGTAAATGCAATGCAAACATGTATAGATCTTATCACAAGGTATCCGCCACACCTAAACTCCCCATGAGTTAGGATTTTCACCAGATGGGCTTTTTAAGAATCTTTCCAAGGCTCCCTCTACATTGAACTTACAAAGGCTTTTTAAGAACCTTTCACAAGGTTCCCCCTTCGCCAATAAATAAGCAACAATGCTCCTCCTTCACCTAGGATTTCTTACAAAGGCATGTTTGGTTTCCCACTTAAACCTAACATTTCTCTCCCTTTGTCACACATAAAAAATCCAATAATATCCCAATTATTGGATTCTTTACCCTCTAATGATCATAAACAGTGTGTGATAACCCCCTATAAAATTATACATAAATTTGATATCATTAGAATACTTTTCGACTTAGCTGAAAATAGTTTCAGCTTGTATCAGTCGACTGAGATAGTTACTAGTCGACTGACCTCTATCGAAAGGTAACTCATAGAATTATCAGTCGACTGACCTCTGCACTAGTCGACTGATACCCTGATATCATCCAATTTCTACATTTCTAACCAATTTCATAAATGCACCAGAAATTCCATAGATTTCCAAAAAATTTCAAATTTTGTGGAGAGGTTTATGGTACTTGTATCTACTTGGAAAAAATACATTTAAAAATGTATATGTCTCGGATCCCAAGATTGACATAAAATCCAAAACTAGCAAAATGGTTTAATTGAACCTTGACCTAAAGTCCTAGTTTTGATTTTCTTTTAGCCCCCTGGGCTATGGGGCAGTGGTAGGGCGACTAGTCGCTATCGCAGGTATCCGCGGTTCAATCCCTAGCTATGGCGTATTTTGTAGGAATTTTTCCTCCAAATGGGGCGCGAACCCTGGGATATTGAGCTTCTAGGCCGCCCACTGTGAGCGCTTCCCGATTTACCCTGATGACCGGTGGGAAACTTTCGTGGGGTCGGGCCAGTCACCCCAGGTTCGTCTGCTACCTGGTCATTTTTTTTAGTTTTGGCTTTCTTTTGATGTATCTACCCATACCAACCTACAATGCATTCCTAGCATTGGTTTATATGACATCTATACATCAAAAAACTAATTTTCATGCAATATGACCCCAATGTCATATTTTTATGCATGAACCACAACCCCAATGTTCCAAAACCCAAGGATTAAAACTCAAGTCTGTTTTCAAATCCTTCGGCACACTTCATGACCTATCTAGATTCCCAAGTAGAAACTACCTAAGATCCATTGATCATGGTTCCCAAATTTACTCTTAGAGCTCCCCCTTGAGGTCTTAGCGTTAGCCACCTCCCTAGGTGAGTCATCTACAACCACTAGGCCACACTGGTGTACCTTCGATGATTCTTGGCCTACAAACCTATCTTTCTTAACCTTGGACATCTTGTCCTTAGTTAAGTTCTTCCTCTTGCCCTTCAATGGTAATCCCTTGCCATTCTTGGGCATCTCCTCTTTGCCATAGTTATATGCTACTTTAGTATATATCTTTTCATTTGCATTTGAGGATTTAGATCGATATCCCAAACCTGATCTAACATTGCTAGATTTTTGTCTCCTCAACACCATACCTAAATCCTTAGATCCAATAGTGAATTTATCTAGGATTTTCTCTAATTTCTCAAGCTTTGCCTTCGAAGTTTGATTTTCCCTTTTTAGGTTCTTAAACCTAGAATCAACATGTCCACCATGGACATTCCTAGACCTGTTAGAATCGATTCCGTCCGCTAGAGGGGGGATGAATAGCGATTTTCGAACCCCTTTCTTCCTACACGGTTAGTTTGCACAGCGAAAATAATAATAAACAAAATAAACAACACTAACCAATGCTAACATGAAGATTTACTTGGTATCCACACCGGCCGGGTGACTAATCCAAGAATCCGTCGGTGGATCACTCCCCGGATAACCTCCGGCTAGCCCTCGTCGCTCCTTGTGGGTGGAGAAACCTCACCACAACACCTTGAGAACCTCTGAGCACAAAGACTACTGTTTGGTCCTTAACCAAGACCAAACTCGTCAAAAATCTCAGCCACCACGAAGTCCTCTTTAAATAGGACTCGGGCTGAAACCCTCGCCACCAGTCGACTGCTCCAAGGGCAGTCGACTGGTGCCAGCCAAATTCGACCGTTGCACCCCAACATTCGAATTTTAGCCAACTCACCAGCCACCTACCAGTCGACTGCCCCAAGAGCAGTCGACTGGTCCCCAGCTGAATCCCTTCCCGAGTACATTCACACAGCACTCGATCCTCACGACTCGACTGACTCCTCATCCGCAGCCTCGACTATTGCCTTCGCGCCCTCTTCATCTTCGGCTCCCGTCCCTCGGATGCACGCAAGCCTCCAGCTTGCCTCCATGCCATCCTTCACGCATGCCTCGAAGTTCGCGCCCATCAGCTCATCGTCCCTGCTCTCCCAAGTCCCTCGGATGTGCACGCAAGCCTCCAGCTTGCCTCCATGCCATCCTTCATCGTACCAAGGCCGTCCAATCAAGTCCATATGTGTAACCTATACAACCTGCACACTCAACATACACATATAAGAATACAAGGGAAAATCTAACTTAAACCCTTTGCCCAAACATCAAAACCTATGGTCACTCCGGACCATCTTAGGGCCGATTGCTCCAACAAGACCTACCCATTCTAGACATGTGTCTTTCATTCTTAGGATTAATGTCTTGTTCCTTATGTCTAATGGTTCTAGATTTTTCATGATGCATGAATTGCCAAGGATTTTAATATGCACTGTTAACCTTATTTTTATCATGATATCTAAAACTAGAATTTTGCTTGGGTAAATAATAAACATTATTTCTAGCATGCATGGAGAAATTTGAATTTGAATTATATTTAAAATTAGGGATTACCTCCCTTTCCCTTGAAGCTCCTCCTTTATGTTAGCTTTTTTTTTCTCATTCTTTTTCCATTTCCTCAAATGCTCCAACTTTTTGAATTCTCCTTTCCTTGAGTATTTGGTGTGGTAGTGTCCTAGATCACTTCATGTGAAGCACCGAATGTACTTCTTCTCATTCTTTTTCTTATAACCCATGTTAGATTTTAAAGGAATTGACTTGGGTTTAGGGTTTACCTCTTTTTTTTTATCCAATGGACACTTATCCTTATAGTGTCCCTTCTCATTGCACCCAAAGCAAATAATGTGGTCTTTGGATTTTACTTTAGTGGAGGTGGAGGCTTTTTCTTGCTCCGGTATCGGGGATGATCTCTCTTCCCTTTAATCCTTGAAGTGGAGAATTCTTCTATTTCTTCCTCACTTGAGGATGTGGATTTCTCATTTTCAATGCCCAATTCACTTGAAGAGGTGGATGATGTTTCTTCTTCTTTTTCCTCCTTGGATATTGAGCTTATCTCTTCATCCGAAAGGTATTTCTTCTCCTCTTGGACCATTAAGCCCATCTCCTTGGGCTCTTCTTCTTCTTGTGCATGTGTAGGCTTCTCATGAAGAGCTATCATCTTACTCCATAGCTCATGAGCATTCTTTTACTCACCTGCACTCCTAATCACATCATTAGGCAAAATACTAGTTACAATTGAAACTACCTTCTCGTTTGCCTTTGGTTGTGATTATCGCTCCTTTATCCAATAGTGTGGTCGGAGCTTCTTCCCGTGCTTATCTTTTGGGGCTTCGAATGGATCTTTGATAGCTATCATCAAATCCCAATCCATGTCGAACCATGTCTTCGCTCGCAACCTCCAATACTCAAAATTCTCGCGATCGTAGGGAGGTAGAATGGTGATATCGTCCCCCAATATTTCTTCGACCGCCATTTTCCTCTAGCGCTTTGCTCTCTCGGCGATTAGTCCGTAGATGAGCAACTTGGCTCTAATACCATTTGTTGGGTCTTGATCGTACGGTTAGAGGGGGTAAATAGTCGATCACCCATGAATTCGTCGGTTCTTCCCACTCCTGTTAGTGTGCAATGGAATACTATATAAACTAAAACTAACAAGGAAGAACACAAACCAATTTAATGTGGTTCGGAGATAAAACTCCTACTCCATGACAGTCCGTAAGGTGGACGATCCTGATCCGTTGGTGGATGACTCTCCGGAAAGCCTCCGGCTATCTCGTGTCGCTCCTTGTGGGTGGAGAAATCTTGTCACAACCTTGCAACAACTCCTGAGCACAAATATTACTAATTGACTTTTAACCAAAACCAATATCGTCAACCCTAGCCAGCCAAACCGAGCTCCCTTAAATAGAGCCTGTGGTTGAACTAGACCTTACCAGTCAACTTGTGCCAACACTAGTTGATTGCTTCACCCGAATTCGAACGCTACAACCCAACATTCGAATTCCAGTCGACACCAATCGACTGCACAGAAGATCAGTCGACTGATCTTTCTGTAAGCTCTACCAGTCGATTAATCCACCATCAGTTGACTGACCAAACCCCAAACCTAGGGTTTTCCATCCCGAGTACAGTTCACTCAACACTCAGTCCCTCGCGACTCACTTGACTCTTCTTGTAGCCTTGACCTATTGCCTTCAAGTCTTCTTCGACTTTGTCTCTCGTCCCTCGGATGCATACAAGCCTGCGGCTTATCTCCACATGTCATCCATCGCGTATGCCTTGATGTGCACTTCCCTTGGCTTATCATTCCTGCCTTTTCCACAGTCTCTCGGATGCACCATCTTTCACAGGGCCCGAAGTCGTCAAGCTAAGTCTATGTGTATCCTGCAAAATCTACACACTCAAATACACATATTAAATAAGGGCGATCCTAACTTAAACTCTTTGCCCAAACATCAATACACATAGTCCCACGGACCATAGATTGCCTCAACAACATGAAGTCTCCAACTACCACCCATTTTAAGATGGCTAAAAGAATTTTACACTATATCAAAGGTACAACTTATTTTGGGTTGTTTTATTCATGATCTAATAATTTCAATCTTAAAGGTCATAGCGACAGTGATTAGGGTGGAGATATGGATGACAGAAAGAGTACTACAGGATTTGTATTCTTTATGGGAGATACTACTTTCACTTGGATGTCAAAGAAATAACCTATCGTCACACTTTCTACTTGTGAAGCAGAGTACATGGTTACGACTTCATGTGTTTGTCTTGCTATTTGGCTCAGAAATTTATTGAATGAGCTAAGTTTACGACAAGAAGAGGCATCCAAGATTCAAGTTGATAACAAGTCTGCAATAGTACTAGTAGAAAATATAGTTTTCCATGAAAGAAGCAAGTACATCGATACACACTATCATTATATCAAAGAGTGTATTATAAGAAAAGAGGTGCAAGTGGAATACACAAAGTGTCATGATCATGTTGTTGATATCTTTACCAAGCCACTCGAATTTGAAGACTTTATCAAGATGCGAAATTTGCTTGGAGTTGTAAAATCAAGTTTAAGAGGGGGTGTTGGTGATTAAACTTAATTATGGATAAAGATTAATTTGTAGATAAAATAAAATTAGTGGATAGGAATAGAATTTGATGACTTGGCAAATCATAAATAGATGAGGTTTAGTTATAGATAGGGATAAAATTTTGTGGAAAAATAAAAATGTCTAGATTCAATGTATGTGGAGATGGTGTTTATCCACTAAACCTATAAATATGTAGTCTTTTGGTGCAGGAATGCAAGTTGAGTTGTTTAGATTTTTCTTATTCTCTCCTCTTCCACAAGAGTGAAACTCCTCTTCCCTTTTTTTCTTCCAACACTCACTAGAACAAACATTGTAAAACCCAATCAAAACATGAATCCCGATGGTCATCGTCATTCCCGCCTATCGCCATCGATGGCCTCCGGGTGTAGGACACCCTCCCAAATCATATGATGCAACGTCGTGAGCAATGGTGGAACCAACTTGGGTGATCTACCTAGATAGGATGTGGTCCATAAGCATCGATGCGGACATCATCACCCGAGTTAGCCTCCTCTTTACGCCAATGTATGTCGATGCCATCTAAAACCATGCCCAATGAAATAATTCCTAGTAACAACTCGACTGCACACATTTCTGAAGACAACGAGCCCGAACAAACATCGCAAAACCCATTTGAAACATAAATCCCGATGGTCATTGTTGTTTGCGCCTATCACCATCGATGGGCTCCAGGTGCAAGATGCCTTCCCAAATCGTCTGAAGCAACCCCGTGAGCAATGACAGAGCCCACCCGGGTGATCTACCTAGGTTGTTGGCCATAAGCACCGATGCGGACGTCGTCACCCGAGCTAGTCTTCTCTTTACGCCGATGCTAATATCGTCTTCCCGAGCTAGCCTCCTCATCAACGTCATCTTCTCCGACTAGCTTTCTCTTTCTCTTATTTTCCCCCTTTCTTCTAAGTAAATCTCTTTCTTCCTAAGTAAATCTTTTTCTTACTTTCATTGGCCCCTGGGCCATAATTCAGATAGTCATAAACATGGCTCTACCCTTGATCGCGAGTGACACCACATGCCTCAATGGACCATGTCTGTTGGATCAGGTTTGACCGGCTAGAGGGGTGAATAGACGGTTAAAAAAAATATAAAAGTGGAGGCACTCATCTTTTAAAAAGAAACTTGGTCGCAACTGAGAACATTGCTTCCAAGAAAGTGGATGCTCATTAAAACTCTCCTTATGGTGGAGAAGCTTTACAACAAAAGCACGCTAAGAGATTTTACAATTTCATTGATTGAATCAAAAAAGCTGAAACTCTAAGCCTATTTATAGCCTAAGAGAATAAATCTGGATTGTTGATTGTTAATGAATTTTCTCTTGGCCGTTGATCCATGGATGTAATCTAAATCGTTGATCTTGGATGAGAATAAACTGCATCCATTGGATCTGATTAAAGGATAAGGTTTTATCCTTTAAGACTTTATCTTCTGCTCTAGACTTCGCTGTTATCATTTTCAAGTAGTAACATCGACAATTACTTTTTGAAATTGCTTGCTATCCCAAGTGGTAACCATGGTAACATGTATTACTTAGGTTTCGGGTTCAAGTCTTTTTAGCAGTAAATAAATCTTCTTTTTTTCGGACGCCTGTTTTGACTTGGTCAAACTGACTAGTCTTTTAGTTCTTCGTCTTCTGGGTGATTTCTGGCCAACCGGAGTT
Organism: Boesenbergia rotunda; assembly: GCA_024364735.1. Taxonomy (NCBI): domain Eukaryota; kingdom Viridiplantae; phylum Streptophyta; class Magnoliopsida; order Zingiberales; family Zingiberaceae; genus Boesenbergia; species Boesenbergia rotunda. Next base: position 367,653 of record JAGFNQ010003259.1, on the reverse strand, counting down.
AGGCTCACCCAAACCTAACTCTGGCCTTTCGCCCCTCGAGCGTGCTTCCTCCCGGCTTCCCATCCCTCGGGCGTCGCATACGCCTTTCTCGATCCACCGGTGTACTCTTCCACAGCTTACGCGTCCCTCAGATTGTACCGAGCCCATCGGCTCACTTCCACGCACAATCCTTCTCGTCCTCTACGTCTTATGCTTGACTTTCTCCTTACCTAAGCTCTTGCACACTTAGCAGAGGCATTAAACACACCAGGACATAACTTAAATCAGTTGATCACATCAAAACCATCCAGGGATACTTACAATCTTCCCCTTTTTGATGTGCATCAATCCGAGTTAAGTTAGGGTAAACAAAATAAAAAGAATATGCATAATAATGCAAACAGTGTAAGTTCAAAAAAATATAAATTAGAGAAAATTAAAAGTCTACCCCTTAACTTAACCATATTGCTCCCCCTTTAATCACATCAAAAAATGAGGAAACATAATTAGGGAAGAAAAAATATTTTGAGTTTTTTTAAATTTTTTTTTAAAAAATAAAAAAAAATGTTTCAAAAAATTTTAACGAGTTCTTTCCACTGTATCTGAATCATGAAAATAAATTATTTATCTATTTTTAAAATTTTAATTTCAAATTTTTAGCGGAAAATCATAAAAATAATATCCAAAATATTTTGAAAAATTCCCAGTAGATGGACAATATAATTGTGCATAAAAAAATAAAGACATAATTTTTGAAAAAAATGCACACATAATAACAAAAAAACTTATCAGTTTAATACAAATTTAGGAACCCAAAATAAATTTCTGTCTACAGGATTAACTAAATACTTAGGCAGAATATAGCTTTTGGGCAATTTTTTAAATTGACCCTTATGATTTTTAAAATACCAATTTAAATTATTAGGAAAGCTATTTTTCTTTTGGCGTAAATATGCAATATCAAGTTCTAATTTTTGCACTAAGTTTTTCAAATTATCATTTTTATTTTTTAAAATTTCAGAAGAGGATGTAAGTGCCAATGCATTTTTTAATTTAAAAATTTCTTTTTCTAATCTACAATTAGATTTGAGCAAAGCTTTAACTCCTACATACAACTGATCATGAGGAAGAAAACAAACCTCACTTACCGGGTCACTTTCGAAAATTGAGGTTCCTCTTTCGTCGTCGCTTTCCTCTGACGTCTCTCTCCCTTCATCAGTGCTCCCTTCTTGATGATTTGTGATCAGTGCAAGTCCCGCGTATTCTTGACTTTCTGACTCTTCTGACGAGGACTCGTCCCAGATGGCCTTTGAGGTACCTTCATGCAATTCCAGGAATTTCTCCCAGTGCTCTTTTGCCGAGTTGTAATTCCCGATGCGGTTGTCTTCTTGCGCGGGAAGAACGACTAGCAGATGAAATTTTGCTTTGCCGTTTGCTATAAAGTCTGCTTGTTCCTTCTTGGTCCACGACTCTATTTCTTTATCCTTGTCGTTGTTGTCTTTAGGAACTGAAAAATCATTTTTCATAATTAGTAGCAATTCAATATTAGCTTTAAAAAAAATACATGCATTCGACACTTCCACATCGTGAACTCCCCCTCAAGCTTCGGCGTGTAGATTACGACTCCAACCATTTTTTCTAAATTTCTGCAGTTGGCGGTTAGTCCTTCTGCGGCGAACTTAGCTCTGATACCACTTGTTGGATCAGGTTGGACCGACTAGAGGGGGGTGAATAGACAGTTAAAAAAAATATAAAAGTGGAGGCACTCGTTTGTTAAAAAGAAACTTGATCGCAACTGAGAACGTTGTTTCCAAGGCAATGGACACTCAATAAAACACTCCTTATGGCGAAAAAGCCTTACAACAAAAGCATGCTAAGAGATTTTATAATTTCATTGATTGAATAAAAAAAGCTGAAACTCTAAGCCTATTTATAGCCTAAGAGAATAAATCTGGATTGTTGATTGTTGATGAATTTTCTCTTGGCCGTTGATCCATGGATGTAATCTGAACGGTTGATCTTGGATGGGATTAAACTGCATCCATTGGATCTGATTAAAGGATAAGGTTTTATCCTTTAAGACTTTATCTTCTGCTCTAGACTTCGCTATTGTGATCTTCAAGTAGTAACATCGGCAGTTGCTTGTTGAAATTGCCTGCTATTCCAAGTGTTAACCATGGTAACATGTGTTGCCCGAGATTTCGGGTTCGAGTCTTCTTAGCAGCAAATAAATCTTTTTTTTTTCGGGCGCCTGATTTGACTTGGTCATACTGACCAGTCTTTTGGTTCTTCATCTTCTGGGTGATTTCCGACCAACCGGAGTTAGGCTCACCCGAACCTGACTCCGACCTTTCGCCCCTCGAGTGTGCTTCCTCCCGGCTTCCCATATCTCAGGTGTCGCGTACGTCCTTCTCGATCCACCGGTGTACTCTTCCGCAGCTTCCGCGTCCCTCGGATTGTACCGAGCCCGTCGACTCACTTCCCCGCACAATCCTTCTCGTCCGCTACATCTTTCGCTCGACTTCCTCCATACCTAAGCTCCTGTACACTTAGCAGAGGGATTAAACACACCAGGACCTAACTTAAATCAGTTAATCATATCAAAACTAACCAGGGGAACTTACAATGTCATGGTTGGCGACGGACTCTACTTGGTGTTGGCATTAATGAAACATGCCTGGCAGCGTTGGAGGTGAAGGAATGGTTAAATCAGGCGCAACATCACCACCAATCGAGAGGGACGGTTACATACTATTGGGACTTGATCGTACAACTAGCGGTGTGAATTACAGATAACCCTCAATGTGTTGGTTCTTCCTACACGTGTTAGTGTGCAACAGAATACAATATAAACTAAAACTAATAAGGAAGAACACAAACCAATTTAACATGGTTTGGAGATAAATCTCCTACTCTACAACAATCCGTAAGGTGAACGATTCCGATCTGTCGATGGATGAGCCCCTGGAAATCCTCCACCTAGCTCGTGTCACTTCTTGTGGGTGGAGAAACCTCGCCACAAACTCGCAAGCACATCTAAGCACTAAGACTACTAATTGACCTTTAACAAAGCCCATTTCGTCAACCCTAGCTAGCTAAACCGAGCTCCCTTAAATAGAGCTCGTAGCTAAACTAGCCGTTATCAGTTGACTGGTTCCAATACTAGTCGACTGCTCCAGCTGAATTCGAATGTTACATCCCAACGTTCGAATTTTAGTCGACACCAGTCGACTGCACAGATGATCAGTCGATTGATCTTTTTGTGACCTCTACCAATCGACTGCTCCCAGCAGCAGTCGACTGCTCAAACCCTAAACCTAGGATTTTCCTTCTCGAGTACAGTTCACGCAGCACTCAGATCCTCACGACTCACTTGACTCTTCTTACAACCTCGACCTGTTGCCTTCAAGCCTTTTTCGACGTTGGCTTTCGTCCCTCGGATGCATACAAGCCCGCGGCTTATCTCCACATGTCATCCTTTGCGTATGCCTCGAAGTGCGCTTTCCTCGACTCATCGTTCCTGTATTGTCCACGATCCCTCGGATTCACTATCTTTCACTAGACCCGAAGCCATCAAGCTAAGTCTATGTGTATCCTGCAGAACCTGCACACCCAAATACACATATCAAATACAAGGGTAAACATAACTTAAACTTTTTGCTCAAATATCAAAACACATTGTCCCAAGGACTATATATTGCCTCAACACATACCTCTATACAAGAGGAAGGCCTTATAGTATCCAGCCTTCCAATCCCACACTCTCCGTGTCACCGACAACACAGCGCTGTAGGCTGAGGGAGTGGAGAAGCAATATTACGATCGTTCCAGGAGTTAGAAATATCGATTAGTCAAAATTTATAATTTGTGGATAGGAAACTTGGTCAAGAAATATCATACATGTCTCTTTTTAAATTCAAAGGTCTCTCGATTTATTTATTAAGGAATTCAACAACATAATTAAGATAACCGTGACATAATCACATCCTCCACCCATCTCAGAACTTATTCAAATGAGAATAATTATTTAATAAGATTTTTAACTGAGTCAAAATAGATTTATATGTATTAATTATTAGATTAGACCTTTTCTTTATTAATCTGTTAATTGACACTTTTTAATGAATCTGTTAATTAATAGGTTCTTTATTAATTTTTTATTTGATTAAGTTTCTTAACACCTTTATAAATTGTGTATCTCATGGACAAGTTATTCAATCAACACAGTTATTTTTGCTACCTCTTTTCTTTTCTCTATTTTTTTTTATCTTTACATGGTATCAAAGCGATAGCTCTTCTTACCCTACGAGCCACTTTTTCTTATGTGACACCTTTCCTCTTCTCCATGTGATACTTGCTGTCATGGTTATTTTTATTTTTTCCAAAGAGATTTTTTTTTCTTTTTTTTTCAGTGTCTTGTCTCTTCCTCCTCGATTATTGCTCGCCACTCTCCTTGCTCTTCGATTTACCTTTTCTCTTCTACTATTGTAATATTTCTTAACAAGAAGCCAAGATATAACAACAACTTGTGTTGTTTTTGTTTCTTTTATTTTTGATGGATGATATTCGGAGATGTCAAATTTATCTCCAAATTGGACATACTGGTATTCAATGTCCTAAAAAACTCGACCGAACCTTTATTGGTGGCTTTGCAGCTTTAAGAAAATGTCAAATTGATCTCTAAATTGGATATATTAGTATTCAATGTTCTAAAAGACTCGATAAAACCTTTATTGGTGGTCTTATAGCTTTAAGACAACCAACTACTTCACAAGTTTATCCTAAAGTTCTCTCGTCTGTGCCTACTCAAGACAAATCTTCAAAATTTTTATCTACTGAATGGTATATTGACACCAGAGCAACTCATCATGTCACATCAAACTATAATATCTTTATAGAAGTACTACCATACACTGGTTCAGATACGGTACAAGTAGGTGATGACTCAGGTTTGTAAATTACTAATCTTAGAAACTCATATATTTATTTGTCCAATCGTATTTTTCACATGCGCAACATCTTTCATGTTCCATCTATTGCTAAAAATTTACTCTCCGCATGACAATTTTACCTTGATAACAATGTCTTTTTTGAAGTTTATCATGATCATTATCTTATAAAAGATAGAGGAACAAATACTACTGTGTTTTATAAGGAATAAAAAATGACTTTTACTATCTTCAAAATTCTTCAATCAAAGCTTTTATTGGTGAACACACAAATAAACCAGCTTAACATGCTCGACTTGGTCATCCTTCCCTTTGTATTATTCAGTCAATTATAAATAGACATGATTTATCTACTTCTTTTACTTCCTCTCCATCTTATTCATGTCAGACATGCATGGAATCTAAAAGATATAAGTTACCTTTCTCTTCATCCGATCGTGTTTCCAATTTTTCAATTGAAATAATTTATTCTGATGTGTGGGGACCTGCACCTATCTTGTCTAACCAAGGTTTCCTATATTATGTTATCTTCATTGATCATTTTAGAAAATATGCTTGGCTTTATCCTATGAAAAGAAAATCTGATTTATTAGATATATTCTATCCTTTTCAAAACCAAGTTGAATGATATTTTAATCGTAAATATAAATTTGTGTTGACTCGGTCAAAAATCTTATTAAATAATTATTCTCTTTTAGTTATAACTACCTTTCGAAAAGTCATAATCGTTGAAGTTAAACTCACCTCTAAAGATTTATTAATATCTTACAATAGTCACAACTATAGGAGTTAATTACTTCTGTAGAGTCATAGTTGTCAAAATGAAGGGGCACAACCTTCAAAATGAAAACACACTGTCATTTGTAGGTCGAAATGGCTATGTCAAGAAATGCTTGGGATCCCCGCAAACCTCATGTTGATTTTTCTCAGAGGAAACAAGTTCTTTTTAAATGCCATCGGGTTCTTCTTTCTACCGACTTCTAGGTGACCGACTTCATGGCGATCGACCTCTTGGAGACTGGATTCGTGGCGATCAACCTCTTGGTGCTTCGTAGCGATCCAACCTCCCGACAATTGACTTCCTGGTGACCGACCTCCCAATGATCGACTTTTTTGGTGATCGACTTCTTGGTGACCGACTTCTCGACAATCGACTTTCTGATGATTGACCTCCCGATGGAGATTGACTTCCTGGCAGCCTCCCTCTTGATGACCGACTTCTTGTCGACCTCCCTCTAGGAGACTGACTTCTTAATAATTGATTATTGAAATACTAAACAAAAAGGAAAAAAATAGAGAGATAACCAAAGAGAAGACAATTGCTTCTTTATTATTGATTGATTGTCATAGGCTAACAAGCCTATTTATACATATTACCAAAATAATATATGAAAAAAATATAATAATAAATATATTAATATATTATAATAAATATATTAATATATTATCATAAATATAATAATATATTATCATAAATATGGTAATAATAACTATAGAAATAATGATAAATATGGTTTGGATTGCAATCCAAATATAGTAAATCATCAGTAATTGATATCAATTTCTAAATCTCCTGAATTGCTATTTTTTTCGTCGTTACCCCCCCCCCCCCCCGGGACAAATTCAATAGGAGATTTTGAAAGTTAAGTTTGGTTGTCAATAACCAATTAAACCTTCTAGAGCAAACATCACCAGTACGATCAATGAACAAATATGTTGAACTTTGTCTTTGATGAAAGAAGACAACTAAAAGGAGATGAGGGGCTGTTATTTCAAGGTTGGAATCTGGTCTATCACCAAAATAAGAGTAGCAAGGAAAGAAGGTTGCATTTTGACAGTTGAATATGTTGGAGCAGAGGAAGAAAATTTGCTATTGTGTATCGAGCAAAACCTAGAAAAAGTTTGCTATTTGGTCTGTTAGAAGATGGCTAAAAGGAGACAACACTCATAGAAGAAGGACTGCTGCAAAGTAGTTATTGTTGAAGAGGAGCAAGAGAAGGAGAAGAAAAAGAGGGGAAGATAAAAAAAGGGATCAAAACTTGATGCCATTGAAATTAAGAAAAGAAATATGATCTTGCTTTTGATAAGGAAATAATAATAATAATAAGAGAAAAAAATAAAGAGGAGGAATTGAAACTCGCTGCTGTTGGATTTTTGAAAGAAGAAAGAAGATGATAGGAAGAAGAAGAAAAGAGGATAGGAAGAAATAGGCACGAAGAAATATCCTGATAGAAGATTATTGCAAAAACTAAAAGGAAGAATGAAGAAAATAAAAGAGAGAACCAATAAGACAAGAGGAGTTGAGAAACGAGAGAAGAGATGGAAGAAAATATATAAGAAGGTTGATGTTATGCCCATTTAACTAGAAAATAGGAAGAGGAGATCAAGGAGGAAGGTAAGAATCGTGATGACTATTATTAAGACGAGAGAGTTGAGGAGGGTGCCTTCCAATTTATCCCAGAAGGAATCAGAGGCGTCTTTGGAGTAGATGATGATAGTCGTAGAATGACACTAAAGGGGAAAAACAATCAGGTCTTGTTTGACAAACGTTTTGTCAAACTGATCAAACTTGGGTTTACCCTATCAAACATCAGGTCCTGTTTGGCTTAACCCTTGATCACTGATTAGACCTTAGTATATTATCACTGCGAAACATCAGGTCATGTTTGGCTAACCATTTATCAAACTGATTAAACCTGGGTTTATCCTATCAAATATCAGGTCCTGTTTGGCTTAACCCTTGATCACTTTGACTAAACCTCAGTATATTGTCAAACATCGAAACACTAGAGGTTGACTATTTATGACTGATGCTCTTTGCACCAACACTTTCCACATGTAAGAGGCTTCTCCACCCGAAGGAGTTTTATTCAGGAGAATCAAGCCATATTCAGCTTTGGATTAGCAACCTCCCCAGTTGCAAACCATGTAAAATTCGGTTGCCTCTTTATTTACTGTTTACTTTATTTGTTTATGTTATTTGTGATATAACTAATATCTTTGTTAAGTAGAAACAAAAGATTGAGTTTTCTTTTTCAGGGACAATTCACCCCTCCCCCCTCCTACCGACCTTCGATCACTCTCAAAAGACACTAGTGGACGATCGGTTCGTGTATAATCCTGGATGTATTAACCCTGAGGGGGGAGGGGACGTCGGGGTTAGGAACCAAGTAAATTTGGTGTACTTTGTCATTCTTTGATTGTTTTATTTTTTAAATTAATTATTGCATTGCGCAAACTAACAATTCTGATAGAAAATAAGAGAACCATGAAACAGACAAGTACACCATCCCCTTTAGCGTCGAACAAGATCCTATAGCTTCTACACTTATTTTAAAGTTATTTTGATAGAAATTAAATAATTTTATCCAAATTGATAAATATATTTTGATATAATAGTGTTCAGATATCTAAACCCAAAATCTTAAACCCTAAACTTGTTGGAACCTTTGCGTCTAGCTAGGGGGTGAATAACTTCTTTTAGATTTTGTCTACAAAATGTTAGCCAAAGTATAAGAAAAAGATAGACAAAAACAATAACAATTAAGACAATGCTAACTTCCTTGATTTACTTGGTCTCCACTTCCTTGAGTTGACTAATCCAAGGATTCACACCCACACAATTAAGCTCCACTATGCTCTTTTCCTTTTCAATCAAGTTTGAAGGTGAAAAAACCCTTACAAGATGATCTCTTCCTCTTTTACAAGATGAGACTTAGAGTTTGAGAAAGAGAGTAGGCTTTGGGAGCTTTGGGCACTTAGCAGAAGATTTTTCAATCACACTTCGTAACCACTTCATGCCCGAAAGCTTCTCTTTAAATAGAGGAGAGAGCTGTTAATAAAATAGCTCAGCCCCCGACACCAATCGACTGGCCTTAACCCCAATCAACTGGTGCTTAGCCAATGGCTAGCCGAATGGTTAGTTTTCGAGCAGACCAGTCGACTGGCTCCCAGACCAGTCGACTAATACATACTGTTCGACCTTACAAAAAGATCAATCGACTGGTGTCCCTACCAGTCGACTGCTCATGTTACATACTCACACTCATCCTCTCTGGAGTCGCCCTTTAAGCTCTCTTCCTTTGACTCTCGTCCCTCGGATGCATCCAAGCCCTCGGCTCGTCCCGATGTCATCCTTCGCGTATGCCTTAAAGTTTGCTTCCCTCGGCTCCACTCCAATGCTCCTCATCTGGCGGTCCTTCGGATGCGCCATCCTTCACTGACTCAAGGACCCGAGCACCAGGATGAGATCTCCCATGTGAGTTCCAACCTTGGCCGCACCAAGCTCCTCATGTGTGTTTCACTAAGTCCGGCATAACTCAAACACACATCAAACTAACATGAAAATCTAAATTAATCATATTGACACATACATCAAAACCTATGATCTATCTGATCAAACCTGGGTCGATTACACCAACAATCTTTCTCTTTTTGATGTGTGACAATATGTTTAAGTTAAGCAAAAAATAGCAATTTGAAAATTAAGGCATAGTATATTAAAAAGCATAAACATGCATCCTCCCCCTTATAACCTATGTTCTATCACATGATTTTTAATTTTTGCACAAACATGAAAAAAATAAGGTAAGTTCTAACTTAAACCCTTCAATTCTCCCCCTTTGACACCATCAAAAAGATTGCACTAATCAATTCTAACCTATGACATCAAAGTAAAACAAGGATTTAAGTTCTAAAAACAAGTAGAACAGTAAGATCAGTTGACTCGCTTCAACAAGATTACCCTTCATTCCAAGGAACAGTATGATCAGTCGACTGATGTCCTTATCAGTTGACTAGTACATTTCTGATCCAAATTTTATCCTTTTAAACTGAATTTCACAAACTCATAAAATATTTAAGAAAATTCAAAAAATCATAAAATCTTGCAAACATATTTTTTGAACTATTTTTCAATAAGGAAAAATAAATTTGTATGAAAAAATAAAGTATTTTTGAATTCTTGACCAAAACTCAAAAACTTTAGAAACACTTAAATTTGTATCAATTTTGAAATCTAGTTTTGAAACTATATATATTTCAAATCAATACATCAACAACTAAAACATAGAATTATTTTAAAAACATTTGAAATATCCAACTATGATCTATGAACAAGATGTCCATTAATTAAACATTTACTTTCCCAATAGTAGGTCTATTATTACTAAAATTATACATCTAATAGCTCGTCAAAATACCATAAGTACAAGTGAGTTATATGTATCATCCTACATCTCATATACATAAATAAAATCATAAATCAAGTCCTTATGAGATATAATAAAGCTAATCCTTACTTAGCCCTTTTGATCATGAATTTCTATTTAGCTAAGTGCTCCCCCTTGAGGTCTCAAGTCAACCATTTTTCAAAAATTTGAATTTTAATGTTCATAGTTGACTAACCCTAAATCCTCTAACCTTTGAGGATTGATTTTAACACTCAATAGAGATTCTTTTCAATTGGATTAACCAAATATTTCTTGGGGATCCATTTCCTATCTAGGGTCTTAGTTTTTTATTGTCTCATAGCAAGCAAGCAATGATAAGTCTTTTCATGATTTGATTGATCATACCCTAGCCCGATTTTTTTTGAAGCTTTCTTTTTGGCTCCTAATGATCATGTCTAGAGTGTTGGAGCCAAATTCAAATTTTCTAAGGGTTTTAGTAAGGTAATCTACCTTTTCTCTTAAGTTCCTATTTCCCTCTTCTAAGCAAGAAGCATTTGAATTTGTTTTAGAGGAAGCATGCACACCATTCCTAAGTGTCATGGATTCTAGTTTTTCACTAAGCATGCAAATATCATTATTCGAATATTTAATTTTCTTTCTTGCCTTAAGTAAATCATCATTAGTGCTAGAAATAATTTTAACTAAAGTGGTAGTGGGTAAATGTTTGCGTTTGGGTAAATGTTTAAACGGTAAATCTAGATAGTACCGTCAAGAATAAATTTTTCTAAATAAATAAAAAATAATTTAATATAAAAATAAATATAAAAAATATAATTTATTATAAAATAAATAATAAAGAATATAATTGGATTTAGATATTTTTAATAATAATATTAAAAATTATAAAAAAATTATAATGGATTTATATATTTTTATAAGTTAAAAAATTAATTTAATATAAAAATAAAAAAGAAGGGATATAATTTAATATAAAAATAAATAAAAAAGAATAAAATTAAAAAACATATTAAATTAAAATTTTTAACTATATTTATCATGCATTCCAATCCGATTCTGAATATTTAATCGTATCCATATTTAAATCATGCAGCTGTCGGATGCTGTCCGAGACCATGTGTTGGCTCCTTTCCCAAATTTAACTGCTTTCGCAGGTCCACCATGTGCTTCACAAATAAAACGTTCAGCTCGACACTTATAACTTATAGAAATGATAAATTTATGTGGCTCTTGTTAGCAAATTGCAAATTCATAGTTGATGGATATCTTCCCGGCTCAAGCTCTCTCATTTACTGTGCTAAAAATCTTATTTATTAATCTCAGGAGATAATCGAATTGATTATTACAATAGATTTAGAACTGAATAAGGATTGAATCCATTTAAAAAATTATCTTTTAATAATGTGAGATAGTCAGGGAGATCGGATGATAAATTTGACCATATACAAAATAAAAATCTTATTTATTATCATCAAATATATAATTTCTATTAAAACTATCTTGCGGGAAGGCTGTAAATTCTAAGAAAACGATAGAAATACTAAAAGGAACTCTTGTTTCTACATCCTTGGGTTCCCCCTCACGTGGCCTGCACGTGCCACACCTATCTATTTATTGCTCTAAGCTCTGCTTCTTCTCCCCCATCTCTGTTTCACTCCAGCACCGTCTCTTTCTCTGGTTAGGCGACAGGCTCGAGGTCATCGATGGCGGATGAGGGCACCGCGAATTGCATCGATATTCTTATCGCCATCCTCCTCCCTCCTCTCGGCGTCTTCCTCAAGTTCGGATGCCAGGTTTACTCCACTCATCGCTTTCACTCTCTTCTCCTTACAAATTAAAAAGGTCTCTTTTTTTTGTTTGTATATATTTAGGTGGAGTTCTGGATCTGTCTCCTGTTGACGATCCTCGGCTACATCCCGGGAATCGTCTACGCTGTGTATGCTATCACCAAATAAACCAACTACGATGCTCCAGTATAGTTCATGGTTGTTTCTTTTCTTGCAAAGCTAATTTGGTCGTCGATTGCGTGGTGGGCGTGTGTAAGTATGTGCTGGGGTGGAATTGAAAGACTTGCCGTCGGTAAATAAGCTATTTAAGTGTGGATTTGCATGTGCGCCAGCTTCTCTTGCTCCTTTCTTCCCTGTTTGATTGATAAAGCTGTCATTGTATTTAATAAAGAGTGGACCAACTGAAGGCTCGAAAGAGGTTCCTATGCTTTACAGATCAATTTTCCATCTGCGTTAGCTAATTATTCGATGAAGATAAGAACGATCACGCAGAGGATAAAGACACCAGCTAGCTGTAGTAGAGCCATCCGTGGCCCACACGTCTTGGGGAATTCCCAACACAGTCAAAGAGTCCATGGGATTAGGTGTACAAATTCGATTAAATCGAATAAATCGCCCGAATGTATTAACTTTTTAATTTGAATTGGTTATTTCGAAAATTTATTTTTTTAAAAAAAAAAATCGGTTTATTTTGGATAAATCAGATTGTTTTCGGTTTAAAATTTTCATATTCGATTAAATCGAATAATTCGAAATTAAATTCTTAAATTTTTAAAATGAATAAGCCACTTAAAATCCCTAAATGCTAGTTTTCGTGATGGACACGATTTTTCCTCCTCACTTTTCACACTTGTTGTTGGCTCCTCTATTTGACGGGCTTCCCTCTCGGCTTCAACAACCACGGCGTTGATTCCTCACTTCTGACCAAGACCCTCCTCAGTTTTGACAAGCACGACGCTAACTTTCTCCTATGACTTTGACAACTACGACATCTGTCGAGATGTCTCAACGCCCTTCCTCCCTACGACGCTCTTCCGTGCAACTTTGACAACCACAACGCCACTCAAGACAAAACATCTTCCTTCACTCATAAGCACCCCCCCCCCCTCTCTCCACATAGCAATTTAGATTTGTTTTTCTGTTTTTGAACTTCTAGCTTCTTGGATTCACTTATTTCTTAATGTTCCGGAAGGAATCGATGTCGACGGTCAGTCACCAAAGTTCAGCCCACCCTGCGAGATTAATACGAGCATTAAGAGGAACACGCCGGAGGTTGTCCGACGGAGCCCACTCCAACGCTCAAGTCAGTACGAGAATCTTTCATATGGAAGGAAATAAAGAGAAATATGAATAAGAATGAGCGTAACCCCCTTTACTTGGGGGTTGGAGTACCATTTATACCTGAGGCGGTAGTCACACGTGTCTCCACGTTCTTCTCCGCATCCCCTCAATTGTCGATTACTGAATAATCCTTGCAACGGTCCTCGCAGCCATTAAATCTGGGTCGTTGCGATAATTAAGGCTTTAATGGTCGCGCATCATGGGTCATGATTATCCCCTAGTTATTAGTCATGATTATCCACAGATCCGAAGAAAGGGGACAGTTACTTGAGGTTGAGTAATCCTTGGGCTCCGCTACCCCGAGGTGATCTCGGGATCCTTTGGCCCGGGGGCCCGGGCGTTCACCTTCCCGAGGTGATCTCGGGGACCTGACCTCCCGAGGTGATCTCGGGCGTGTGTCCTCCTGGAGCGATCTTCAAAAGTATGTCTACCCGAGGTGGTCTCAGGAATCTACTTTCCCGAGGGGGTCTCAGGAGTCAAGGAAAGAGAGTCATCCAGACTTAGTAGATCTCGCCACATAGCTTCTTTAGTCCACGTGTCAGCCACAGGGTGCTCAACCCCATCACAAGTCCTTCCCTTCAAGTCTAATCGAAGAAAGTGTGGCTGACTGATTAAACTAGTGTTGTAACGAAGAAGCTATGTTATGGTGGGTCCATATATCCCTTACGGCTTCATTGGCAGTCTATCGGGTCCGAGGAATCAGAACATTCATCCATGGACCCCAAACGACTTCTTGAATCGGTCCAATATCTCTGCGAGTTTCGAGGCAACGCTATAATAGCTGTCCATGGCCCCTTAAAAGCGCGTGGGTTCTCTTAGTGGCAACGAGGCAATCTAACGAATGTGGCCTCACCACGTACTCCACCATTTTCTGCGCAGCGATCTCCCGCTGAAAT
>JAGFNQ010003259.1:161098-344051 GCA_024364735.1 Boesenbergia rotunda | reverse complement strand
TTGATTTCTTCTCCGTTTTCCACCAAATTTGGAGGGTTGCTTGAGGAAGGGGTTGGGCATGGGCTAGGGGTGGAATCAGCTGAATTTGAAGTCGTTTCATGCATGTTCTGAGCTGGAATCGAAGTTGCTGTCCGGTTTTCTGAAAATTCTGCTCTTGGACTCTTTGGAGATGAAGTGACCTTCCTACTCCTCAAATAAATAGCACTCACGTTTCCTTTAGGATTAGGAACAGTTTGGGAAGGGAGTTGACTTGATCCTTGAGCTTGATTTTGATTAATCCCGCTCGCCAATTGACCCAATTGCCTCTCAATGTTGTGAATATGTTGTTGTTGTTGTTGGAACATCTGTTGAAACATTTCCATCATTTGTTGCTGATCATTTCCTCCATTTGATCCCCCATAGCCTCCTTGGTTAGAATAGCTCCTTGACTGATTTTGAAAGGATGAAGTAGGCTGAAATTGTTGAGCTTGTTGATTTTGTTGAAAACATGGCTGTTGGGGCTGTTGATAGGGTTGATTAAAGTGCTGAGATGCTTGGAAACCTTGCTGGGAGTTGTAGGACTGAAAGTTCTGATTTTGAGGTGGAAAATTAGGTGGCGAGGGCTGAAAACTCTGACCTTGAAACCCTTGATTATAAGGCTGGAAATTCTGATTCAAGGGCTGTGTGGGCTGAAAATTTTGTTGGTTTTGAGCTGGAAAAGCTGGGAATGATTGCAAACCTTGCTGCCCTTGATGATATTGCTGGAATTGAGGTTCGAATTGCTGAAATTGTTGGGAATTAGGCTGAAACGGAGGCTGAAAATTTTGGTTTGACGGCTGAAATGGTTGCTGATTAATCTGAGTTTGCTGAGGCTGCTGGAAGTTCTGTAATGGCTGCTGTGAGGGCTGTGGTTGAGGGTCTTGTTGATAGAAAGCGTTCCCGTACCTCAAGTTAGGATGATTCCTCCAACCGGGGTTGTAAGTAGAGGAATACGGATTGTTTCTTACTGGAAATTGTCCTCTTACTAATGCTGCTACTGTTTCATCCTGTTGGAGAGTGGGGCATGAATCTGAGGTGTGCTCTAGACTAGAGCAAATGCCACACACACTTATCATTTGACTTGACTGTGGAGGTACTGACGGAGTTGAGCCTTGATTTGCATTATTAACCTTCAATTCCTTAATAAGTGACGTGATTTCTGCCAATGAATTCTTTATCTCTTTATTATCTGTAGGATACCTGAACTTCACCCACTCCTCTGGTGGTCAAGGCTCTACTTTCAAATTGTTGGGAGTTCTCAGCCATATTTGAAATTAGCTCCCTAGCTTGAATTGGCGTTTTGTTCACTAGGGCCCCTCCAGCTGCAGCATCTTTCATGACTCTGTCCATCTGCAGTAATCCCTCATAAAAGTATTGAAACAATAATTGCTCACTGATCTGATGCTGGGGGCAATGTGAACACAGCTTGTTAAATCTTTCCCAGTAATCATATAGTGTCTCGCCCACCACTTGCTGAATCCCACAGATGCTTTTTCTGATTATAGCTGTCCTGGAGGCTGGGAAATATTTTTCCAAAAATGCCTTCTTCATAGCGATCCAACTAGACACATGTCCTGTAGGCAGATAATAAAACCAGTCATTTGCTGCTCCTGTCAGTGTGAAGGGAAAAGCACTCAGCTTGATATCTTCTTCAGAAATGCCCTGAGGCTTCATAGTAGAGCATACCACATGAAATTCGTGGAGGTGTCTGTTGGGATCCTCTCCAGTCAATCCCTGAAATTTTGGCAGCAAATTGATAAGTCCAGATCTTAACTCAAAATTTCCCCCCAGCTCTGGATAAGCTATGCTGGAGTACTGAAATGCAGCATCTGGTGCTGCGAGCTCCTTCATGGTTCTTTGGTGGTCTGCCATGTCACTGCCTGAGTGAGTGAAAATAGTCTGAATAGGAGGGATATCTGTAGTCTCAGAAAGAATGCCCTGGCTCCTCCTAGCTCTGAAAGTCCTCTCAATCTCAGGGTCGAATTCTTCTAAATCACCACCTGAAGACCTGGTCATAAAATAAAACAAATCGCAGTAAAAGTGGATAAAAAGATAAAATAAATAAAATCAAACCAAAAGATATAGCAATAAGCACAAAAATAAGTCAAGAATGATATGAAATAAGTGCATAAGCAAAAATCAAACAAGTCAACTAGTAGTTCCCCGGCAACGGCGCCAAAAATTTGATGGACCCAAACTATGTGTCACGAATGTGGGTCTCAAATTTAGAATTTATAAATGAAAGCTGGAAACCCTTTTTACAATCAAAAAGCTGAAAATGTAGCAAAGGGGCCACAGGTCGTATTTTTCTCGGGGCTAGTTGTCGTGTTTGATTTGAACTTGTATTTATGTGTCGTTTGTGTTTTTGGGTTTCAAAAAAGTAATTGGATTTTTGGGTTGTAATTGAAAATGAAATTGCAATGGAAAAACAAGAACCTTGATCTAATGAACTAAACAAGAAGTTGGCACTAAAGAGCTCAACTAATGGAAACCTAATTAAGCACTTACCAATCTTTTTATGGGAAACTGATTTTTGATTTCGACAAAACAAAAGAAAGGCTAAGCAATGAAGTAAAAACAGTGATGGGAGTTTTCGGAAATAAGCAAGCTTAACACAAATCAATGCAAAGGAATTTCGAAATTTCACAAGCAATAAACATCTACTTAGCTACCATGTTTTTGTAACCCAACCACTGCTAACAAAATTCAGGGCTTCTAAGAATGATATCCATAGATTTCAGAAGCTATCCTACACCAAAAAAAAACAAGTGCAAACTGATGTGAAATTATTGCCCAAAACAGCTTGGCACATAAGCTGAATTTTTTGTGTGCCAAAATCTGAATTTTTGTATCTAAAACTACTTCTAGCAATTTAGAATTTCAGCTGACCGAATGCAATTTGGCAGGCAAACTATCAATGAAAAACTTGGCAGGAATGAATGAGGAAAACCAGCCCTAAAATAGTTCACTTAAGACACAAACAGAAGCAAGGAAAAGAATGCAGAAATAAAGGCAAATGCAGTAATGAAAACAAACTTTCGGAAATGTGATGCTAGCTAAGCTAAAAACATGGATTGAATTGCAGAAAATCAAAACCAAATTCTATGTTAACTAAGCAAACATATATTGGACTCGAAGGCAGGAATTAATGAGGAAAACCAGAGATAATTTGGCAAACAAACAGCCCTGGCAAATTCAGAAATCGGCAGGAATTTCAGAGCTAAGAGTGGCACGCAACAAAGGACTTGATACACAGAAAGTAAGATATGAAACAAGCTGAAATTAAGTGTAACTACTCACTAACAAGTAACTTAACTAATTAGACTGAAGAAATAAAACAAATCACAGCAGAAACACATTGAGAAATGCTGAAATTGAATGGCACGCAACAATTTAAGCTACAATTAAACTGAAATTTAACTCAATCTATCACTAAACAAGTTCCTAAATTACTGAACTCGAAGATTAAAAACCTAATGAAACCAAACAATTCATAATTAAAAACTAAGACAACTGAAAACTGAAATTTTGCAGAAACAGAACAGAATTGCTCGAAACTGTAAATTACAACTAAACAAATGAAAATTAAGTATCTAAGCTACTCCTCAACCCTTCTCCAACTCAAGAGCTCCTTGGTCGTCAATCAAGAGTGAACTTCGGACCCGCAAGCTCAACAAATCAGTGAGGAACTGTCTCTGATACCGAATTAGATCAAATCCTGCTCAAGCTGAAATTTGCTTCCGAATTCTTCAAACTCGCTGTGGTGGCTTGCGATTTGGATTAGGGAATGACCGAAACCTTCCAGGGAACCCCTCTGGTCAGCTCGGATGCAGTGGAAATGGAGCACAGCTGAGCTCGCTGAAATCGGATAGTGAAACTGCTGAAACCTCACGCAGCTTTACTATTGAGCAAAAATCCAATCTGAAACCTCACTGAGACTCTCTTCACTGACCTAGCCCTTGCCCTGATGATGGATTGAGTGATCACGCCTTCGATTGGATGAAAAATGGAATAAAACGATGAAGAACTGAAGAACCTACTGTTGCGACGAAGCCGCGATGAAGGGGAAGCTGCGGCGATTTTTTTCTTAAGTAATTAAGCATGGACGGTCCAGATTGATCCACTTCAATCCAACGGCTGATCTTGGTCTGATTTGAGCCAAACTTTGATGATGATGATCTGGGGTCAGGATTTGCCTTGTGGTAGCTTGGATCCTCCAGATATGCAACGGATGGTCCAGATCAACCTAATCTTTGAATGGACGATCTAGAGCCCTCCGAGCTTGATCCAACGGTTGATTTAGCTCTGATTGGAATGAAACCTTTAGATCCTGATCAGGGTGCTTGATCAACCCTAGCCCTAGCTCGGATTGCTTCAGATGATCCCGGATGGCTCAGATCTAGCCGCTTTTGAATCGGACGATCCGGATTAATCGTAATCTTGATAGTTCGATCCAGTTCACTTCCGACTCAAGTTTGACCCAATATGCCCTAGGTCCATGAACCTTTTATGCCTACAAAAATAAATCAAGAATTTAGTGGCCAAATAATCCAAAAATTTGCATATTTGCAATTAAGTCCAAAATAAAGGTAAGTTCTAAAACCTAGGGCAATTTCACAATTTTAGCAATAAAAACATAGGTCAAACATGAATTTTACCAACTCAAATAATCAATAAAATAGTATTTATCAACGCCCTCGACCTCTGGGGGCCTGAGCCCGACCCCAGCCGGCTTGTCGACACTCCTCGGTGGCGTGCCCATGACTCTGGTGGAAGCTGCAGTATGGCCTCCATCGGGCGGGGAAGCATCCCTGGGCCACCTGTTGCACGTGGCGCCTCTCCATGCCCGCAGGCTCGGCGGGGCCCCGAGGACTACGAATGGGTCCTCCCGAGGGCCTGGGCCCATGAACAGGAGGCGGGGGCGCCGAGACCACAGACTCCTTGCGCCGAGCCGCTTCCGCCTCTTCGACATTAATATACTTGTCAGCCTTGCCCAGAAGGCTGTCAAAGTCCTTCGGGGCTTCCGGATCAGCGCTTGAAAAAACTCTCCCTCCTGCAGACCCTGGGAGAACGCGCTGACCATCACTTCCTGAGTGGCAGTTGGCACATCCATTGCCAACTCGTTGAACCTCCGAATGTAAGACCTAAGTGTTTCTTTCGGCCCTTGCTTCAGGGTGAACAGGTTGAGACTCGTTTTGTGGTGCCTTCGGCTGCTAGCGACGTGCTGCAGGAACACCCTCTTGAACTTCTCAAAGCTTGTGATTGACCCGTCGGGGAGTCGGTCGAACCATCTCTGGGCCGCGCCAGAGAGCGTGGTCAGGAAGGCTCGGCACTTAACACCTTCCGGATATTGCTGCAGCAGAGCAGCGCTCTCAAACTTCATCAAGTGCTCCACTGGATCCGTGGTCCCCACGTACTCAGGGACGGTGAAGAAATGCAGGTGGTGAGGCATGGGATCCTCCAAGATCCAGGGAGCGAAAGGGCTACGTACCGGAGTGGCTGAGGTAGGGTCAACTGGAGCTTTTCCTCGGTCCATCTGCCTCCCACGCACCGAATTGGAAACTGAGGCCTCGGCGAACAGGGAATGAGCCTCGCCGACTTGCTCACGGGGGACAATCGCAGGGGGAGGTGCAGGACCCCCTTCAGGCACAGCAGGCCTACCTTGCCCCCCTAAGACACGATGCGCCACCGGCTCTGGGCCCTGAGGCCCTTGGCTAGCAGATTGGGAGGGCCTTTGAGAAGCTCTCTGCTGAGCTCGCGTAGCCATGAGTACCTCGTACTCCCCTCGAGAGATATCCAGGTTGATATCGTAAGGCTCATCCATCTTCACTTCCGATCAGGCTGCTGGTGTCCCTCCTTCTAGCACCAAATTTGATCTTGTCGTGAAGTGAGTCAGACACCCTTACAGCTGGACGAGTCTCCGAGGTGAGCGAGGTCGCTGAAGTGGCGTGACGAGCTGGGTCGCTCCCAATATGCAAAACAGAGACCGTTAGGACCCGCCGGGAAAAGTCCCCGGCCAGGCACTCCGACGGTCAAGTCAGTACACGACGGTGGCGATGGAAAGCAATAGAACAGTATATCAATTGCACTATCGCGCGAACCTGGGAAATGCGGAGTGGAAGACATAAGTAGCCGGGCAAGCTGACAGGTTTTGCCCCATCTGCCACCTGCTGTCGCGTAGCGAGGACAAGGCAAGGCATGTCCAGGAATGGCAGGGGTGGCAGGGTAAAGTGGCTCATGCTGTGTTGAGGAAAGGGGCTTTGTCAACTTAAGAGTTGGCGCCGTTGGACGCCGCTCGGCCTGACACCACGGCATGTGGTCGAGGTACGGGAGACAAGATGTGGCAGGTATATCAATACCTTGGCGGGATATCCGCTACTGGGGGTCAGGACGACCGAGGTCCTGCGCCGACCCCGTATAGCTTCTGGTAGTCTGGTGTCAGGGAGTGGTGGCGTCTGCTGGGGCGCTGAGTGACGAGGCCGACTGAGGGCCTAGGAGGGTGCCGACTGGGGCACTTAGTAACGAGGCCGGCTGAGGGCCTAGGAGGGTGCCGACTGAGGCACTTAGTAACGAGGCCGGCTGAGGGCCTAGGAGGGTGCCGACTGGGGCACTTAGTAACGTCTTCTGCGGCTCGGGCTTATCTCCGTAGCGTGGGCCACCACGCGTAGGCGGGGAGCCAAGGCTGAGCAAGTCACCAACCATCTGTCTCAAGAGAAGGCCCTTACGGGACTATGTGGACCTTGACACAGAAGCCCAGGGGGCCTGAGCCCGCGGACCTCCTTCTCCGCGGGATCATCCCAATCACTGGCCACCTTCCTTCTGACTGAGCGTCAGGCTGCCGGGCCAGGCTACGTAAGCTGGCCCGGGAGCATCACTGTTCTCCCAGGATATCGTTTGATTCGGGACGACGATCGGAGACTAATGATGGTGTCCGATCGGCGATCGAACCGGCGAGTTAGGGACACGAGGACACGTTGGGTAGATGTTTAAACGGTAAATCTGGATAGTACCGTCAAGAATAAATTTTTCTAAATAAATAAAAAAATAATGTAATATAAAAATAATATTTATTATAAAATAAATAAGAAAGAATATAATTGGATTTAAATATTTTTCATAATGATATTAAAAATTATAAAAAAATTTATAATTGATTTATGTATTTTTATAAGTTAAAAAAATAATTTAATATGAAAATAAATAAGAAGTGATATAATTTATTATGAAAATAAATAAAATAAAATAAAATAAATATTAAATTAAAATTTTTAACTATATTTATTTATCTACTCCAATCCGATTCTGATTATTTAATCGTATCCATATTTTAATCATGCAGCTGTCGGATGCTGTCCGAGTCCATGTGTTGGCTCCTTTCCCAATTTAACTCCTTTCGCAGGTCCACCATGTGCTTCACAAATAAAACGTTTAGCTCGACACTTATAACTTAGGGAAATGATAAATTTATCTGGCTCTTGTTAGCAAATTGCAAATTCATAGTTGATGGATATCTTCCCGGCTCAAGCTCTCTCATTTATTGTGCTAAAAATCTTATTTATTAATCTCAGGAGATAATCGAATTGATTATTACAATCGAATTGAAATCATATGGAAGCCTTCGTTGGATGGAAATTTCTCACTCAAATCTGCTTGGGATAAGTTTAGACACCCTCAGCCTGAAGTTGCTATAGGTCATGCAGTATGGAATGAGTTACTGAAGCCGAGCATTTCAATTTTTGCTTGGAGATTTTTGAAACAAAAATTACCAGTGGACTCTATATTGAAAAGAAGGGGAGTTGCCATAGTATCTAAATGTTTGAGTTGTGAATCTATGAAAACATGGGAGCATTTGTTCTATGAAGGTCCTGTGGCTAAAGATGTTTGGTCCTACTTTGCCAAATTGTTTGATGTTCATAAATCTCAAACATTGGAAGCTTGGAGAATAGGATCGGTATGGTCCCATGGAGGTCATATCAGGGAGATCTTACCTTTCTTGATCTTATGGTACTTATGGGTTGCAAGGAATAATGCTAAACACAGAAATTTAAAACAAGATGCACAGAAGGTTATAAGCAGCATAACTCAATATATTTTCTTGGGAGAAGTGGCAAAGAACATTAAAAGGAAACATTGGAAAGGGTATTCGGAAATTACATCAGAATGGGGTCTGGTCAATAAAGCTGTTGTTCGAAATAATATTTCTATAGTGTACTGGAGGAAACCAAGGTTTGGAGGCTTCAAGTTAAACACAGATGGTTGCTCAAAAGGGAACCCTGGAGAGTCATCATATGGAGTAATAATTAGAGATCATGTGGGTCATCTTATAATGGCAAAGTTTGGTAAACTGGGTGTGACTTCCAATACAGCAGCTGAATTGAAGGCTATTTTGGTTGGTCTAGAGCTATGCATATCTCATAACTTTTTGCCGGTTTGGCTTGAATCTGACTCAATGGTGGCTTTGAAAATTATTAAGTCATATTGGGAATATAGGAAGGAGATTTTAAAAATTAGATGGATGATTAAGAATTTTAATATTTGCTTCTCACATGTGTTTAGGGAAGCAAACATGGCTGCTGATTTTTTAGCCTATCAAGCTTTTAATTATCATGGTGATAAAGTGTTAATAAAGCAAGATATGGACAAAATCTTTTATGGTATTTGTAAAATTGACAGGTTAGGACTGCCTTATATAAGACAGAGTCGGAAACTATCTCAATAAAAGACCATGGTTTTCGTTGCCTTATGTTTTGTTTTCTGATGAGGTTTTTTTCTGCAGTTGGATGTTATTTGCTATTATAATTCCAGATCTTTTTGTCTGATTTGTCTGCATCTGTTTTGATTAGAAGGGTGGTCACATTCTGTATTAATACTAAGTTCTTGGTCTGTTTTGGGTTTCTCTGCTCCTCAGTTTTCTCTTATAGTTGGAAGAGAATTTATCTGCATGGGTTTGCTTCTTTATCTGTAGGCAGGACTGAATATGGATTTTGAATCTGGATATGGTTTCTACCCTTTTTTCAAAACAGTTAAATCTGATTATTCTGGACTTCATTTTGATATCTGAGCACAAAGGAAATCTTAAGGCAAATGGGTTTTGAAGACGGGATATGCTGCTACACAGATTAGAAGATATGAATACTGTGATGCTATGTTGTTATGCTGTTATGTTGTATCAGCTCTACATACTCGTTGACAAACAATTTTCTGCTCAGTATTGAGGATTAAAGTATTATGCGGTATTGCTCAGCTTGTTTTTTGTTAGTTGTTTTCCTCTCTACAACTTTCTGTTGCTTCTATGGTGAATGGATGTGCCATAAATAATCCATCTAGTTTGTGGCAAATGGCTACGGTAAAGACAACTTCAAATCCGTTGATGGCTGAGGTTTTGCCAAAAAGCCTAATAGGGTGAATAGGCCCACCTATGGTCTATCTAGTTCGTGGTAATGGCTACGGTAAAGATAAGTCAAATCCGTTTACGGTTGGTCACTTGCCTAAAGTGAACATCGGGTGCAGAAGAAGATCGGCTACGTGTTGGAAAGGTTGCTTCTATGGTGATACAATGTCTATATGGAAAGTTGTAGGATGCTCTAACTGAGATTTTTCAATTCTCTTGTTGTGATGCAATTATACATGCTGAAGGCTGAAGGCTACTCATTTTGAGGGTAAATTGACATAGAATTTGGTGGCTTCGACAAAATCCTATGATTTAAAGAATGGATTTTTCTGCAAATGTTCAGAATTATATGGTGTCTTCATCAAAAATAATATCAGAAGATCACTGTTTTTGGTGATGGATTTAATACATGATGGCTGATTCATAATCAGTCAATTTTTCTTTTCATGTACTTAATTGTAAGATCAATTTGTTCTTTCTCTGTAATGTTATATTAGAAAGTTAGGTTTGGTCTCCTTCTAATTTGGTCTTTTTTTCCTTATTCTTGAAATAAGATTTTTTTTTCAAAAAAAAAAATCTCAGGAGATAATCGAATTGATTATTACAATAGATTTAGAACTGAATAAGGATTGAATCCATTTAAAAAATTGTCTTTTAATAATGTGAGGAGATCGGATGATAAATTTCACCATATACAAAATAAAAATCTTATTTATTATCATCAATATATAATTTATATTAAAACTATATTGCGGGAAGGCTGTAAATTCTAAGAAAACGATAGAAATACTAAACTGAACTCTTGTCTCTACATCCTTGAGCTCCCCCTCACGTGGCCTGCACGTGTCACACCTATCTATTTATTGCTCTAAGCTGTGCTTCTTCTCCCCCATCTCTGTTTCACTCCATCACCGTCTCTTTCTCTGGTTAGGCGACAGGCTCGAGGTCATCGATGGCGGATGAGGGCACCGCGAATTGCATCGATATTCTTATCGCCATCCTCCTCCCTCCTCTCGGCGTGTTCCTCAAGTTCGGATGCCAGGTTTGCTCCACTCATCGCTTTCACTCTGTTCTCCTTACAAATTAAAAAGGTCTCTTATTTTTGTTTGTATATATTTAGGTGGAGTTCTGGATCTGTCTCCTGTTGACGATCCTCGGCTACATCCCGGGAATCGTCTACGCCGTGTATGCTATCACCAAATAAACCAACTACGATGCTCCAGTATAGTTCATTGTTGTTTCTTTTCTTGCAAAGCTAATTTGGTCGTCGATTGCGTGGTGAGCGTGTAAGTATGCGCTGTGGTGAATTGAAAGACTTGCCGTCAGTAAATAAGCTATTTAAGTGTGGATTTGCATGTGCGCCAGCTTCTCTTTCTCCTTTCTTCCCTGTTTGATTGATAAAGTTGTCATTGTATTTAATAAAGAGTGGACCAACTGAAGGCTCGAAAGAGGTTCCTATGCTTTACAGATCAATTTTCCATCTGCGTTAGCTAATTATTCGATGAAGATAAGAACGATCACGCAGAGGATAAAGACACCAGCTAGCTGTAGTAGAGCCGTCCGTGGCCTACAAGTCTAGCGGATTGGGGAATTGCCAACACAGTCAAAGGGTCCATGGGATTTGGTGTACAAATTTGATTAAATCGAATAAATCGACCGGATGTATTAACTTTTTAATTTGATTTGGTTATTTGAAAATTTTAATTTTTAAAAAAAGGAATCGGTTTATTGTGGATAAATCAGGTTGTTTTCGGTTTAAAATTTTCCTATTGGATTAATTCGAATATTTAATTTGAAATTAAATTCTTAAATTTCTAAAATGAATAAGTCACTTAAAATCCCTAAATGCTTGTATGTCTCACGCCCTTTTTTCGCGATAGATATGATTTTTCCTCCTCGCTTTTCACACTCGCTGTCAGCTCCTCTATCTGGCAGCCTTCCCTCTCAGCTTCAACAACCACGACGTTGATTCCTCACTTCTAACCAAGACCCTCCTCAGTTTCGACAAGCACAACGCTAACTTTCTCCTACGACTTTGATAACTACGACATCTGTCGAGATGTCTCAACGCCCTTCCTCCCTGCAATGCCCTTCCTTACAACTTTGACAACCACAACGCCACTCAAGACAAAACATCTTCCTTCACTCATAGGCGCCCCCCCCCCCCCCCTCCAGGTAGCAATTTAAATTTGTTTTCCCGTTTTTTAACTTCTAGCTTCTTGGATTCACTTATTTCTTAATGTTCCGGAAGGAATTGACGTCGACGATCAGTCACCAGAGTTCAACCCACCCTGCGAGATTAACACGAGTATTAAGAGAAACACGCCGGAGGTTGTCCGGCGGAGCCCACTCCGACGCTCAAGTCAGTACGAGAGTCTTTCAGATGGAAGGAAATAAAGAGAAGTATGAATAAGAATGAGCGTAACCCCCTTTACCTAGGGGGTCGGAGTACCTTTTATACCTGAGGCGGTAGTCACACGTATCTCCACGTTCTTCTCCACGCCCCCTCAATTGTCGGTTACTGGATAATCCTTGCAACAGTCCTCGCAACCATTAAATCTGGGTCGTTGCGATAATTAAGGCTTTAATGGTCGCGGATCATGGGTCATGATTATCCCGTAGTTATTAGTGATGATTATCCACAGATCCGAAGAAAAGGGGCAGTTACTTGAAGTTGAGTGATCCTTGGGCTCTGCTACCCCGAGGTGATCTCAGAGTCCTTTGGCCCGGGGGGTCCCGAGCGTTCACCTTCCCGAGGTGATCTCAGGGACCTGACCTCCCGAGGTGATCTCGAGTGTGTGTCCTCCTGGAGCGATCTTCAAAAGTATGTCTACCCGAGGTGGTCTCGAGAATCTACCTTCCCAAGGGGGTCTTGGGACTTAAAGAAAGAGAGTCGTCCAGACTTGGTAGATCTCGTTACATAGCTTCTTCAATCCACGTGTCAGCCACAGGGTGCTCAACCCCATCATAAGTCCTTCCCTTCAAGTCTAATCGAAGGAAGTGTGACTGACTGATTAGACTAGTGTTGTAACGAAGAAGCTATGTTATGGTGGGTCCATATATCCCTTACGGCTTCATTGGCAGCCTGTCGGGTCTGAGGAATCAGAACATTCATCCCTGGACCCCAAACGACTTTTGAATCGGTCCAATATCTCTGCAAATTTCGAGGTAGCATTATAATAGCTGTCCATGGCTCCTTAAAAGTGCGTGGGTTCTCTTAGTGGCGACGAGGCAATCTAATGAATGTGCCCTCGCCACGTACTCCACCATTTTCTATGCAACAATCTCCCGTTGATACACGCCGCAGGGCCATGCGAAGCGACGACCATACAGGATGGTGGCGCCTCGAGATGCATAACCAGTGGCGTTGACGTGTCGGGCTCCCATTGCTCACACGAGGGCGACTTCTTTCTATAAGAGCGGGTGCAACGACACCCTTCTGCCTTCTTGCCTTATCAATTTTCAAACATCTTCGTTCACCTTCGGTTCATCTCGCTGCCGCACCCCCCCCCCCCCCAAGTGTAAGTTTCCTTCTATTTTCTCTTTTCCTTCACCCCCATGGGTCCAATAGAGAAGAAGAAGAAGACCCGAGGCGAGGGCGAAGATTCCTCAAAGGAACCAACCTATCACTCGGAGTGGTATGATACCATCTCCTTTAGGGTTAAGTTAGAGTCCCTCCAAGCTGCCTGCGAGAGGCATGGTATCCCAAAGGACTTGGAGGTGAGAGTTCCGGCCTTAGGTCAATCACCCGTAGAACCTCCTTTAGGTTTCTTCACCTTCTTCTTGGGACAAGTAGAATTAAGATTTCGTTTCCCTATTCCCCCCTTTTTCATGAGTGTCGCTACCTATTTTGGCATCCCTTTTCACCAACTGACTCCAAACGCCTTTGCTCAGATGGGTGGGACTTTTGTCCTCTTCAAACTTTTCGACATCCCTTTGACACCCCGATTTTTCTATTTTTTTTTCTTCGTTCCGATTGGCTCGCGAGAGGCATTTAGCTTTACAGCCCGCACCGATCGTAGGTTCTTAGGGAGTCTTCCTTCCTCCCACAAGGGATGGAAGGAACGTTTTTTCTTCATTTAACTCCCCCATCGTCCCTTCAGCACTAGCCGCTAGAGGGAGAGTCTGCCGCCTATCCCGGACTTCGGTGACTTCCAACAGGATACATGATACCAGAGAGCTAGGGGTATCCTAGCCGGAATGGAGTTTCACGGCCTTAAGCCGGTGCAATGCGAGGAACTTCTTTACAGGGCCGACCTCAGCCCAAAAGTCATGAGCCGTAGCTCCAGTCTCCGTAAGTTCTTTTTTGTTTTGTAAATATCCTTGTTAATTCTAACTGATACCTTTCTGTCCCTATTCTGCAGATGACATAATGCTCTCCTGAGCTATCAACCGGCTCCTGAAGTGGGAACATGCTAACGAGCAGGCCCTGGTTCCCGCTTTAGTTCCTTCCGACCCGGTGGGCATCTCGGTTGAGGGCTGTGAGGAAACGGCCGAACGGTCAGAAGACTAGGAAGCTCCAGAGCCCTCCAAGGATCCCGGGGTGGCCGAACTGCCTACCAAATCCGAAGGGGATTCCCCTCCCTCCCCTATCAAGACAGGAGAAGGGGAGGTTGCGCCTGTGCCTCCTATTGAGCAACCAGTGCCCAGGGCCACTGAGAAGAAGTGGCAGAAACGGCTGACCCAGAAGCCATGCCCCCTCAATGGGCAGAAGAAGAGCCCGTCCTCAGAGCTTCCGCCCACCATTGATGAAGAGGGCACAGTGTCTCTGCCTTAGAGGATTTGGAAATGTTAGGATCGATATGCCTTGCTAGAGGGGGAGGTGAATAACAAATCGTCGATTCTTCTTGTACCTACGTTGTTAGTTGCACAGCGGATACGATAATAAAAACAATAAACAATGCTAACAAGAAGGATTTACTTGGTATCCACCCCGACCGGGTGACTAATCCAAGAATCCGTCGGTGGATCACTCCACAGATAACCTCCGGCTATCACGTGTCGCTCCTTGTGGGTGGAGAAACCTCACCACAACACCTCGGACGCTTTGTGAACACAATAGACTACTAACCGGCTTTACCCAAGCAGGTTTCGTCAAGAAACTCAGCCACCATGAAGTCCTCTTTAAATAGGACTCGGGGCTGATTTCTTACTACCAGTCGACTGCCCCCAGGGCAGTCTACTGGTGCCAGCCAAATTCGACCGTTACACCCCAACGTTCGAATTTTAGCCAACTCACCAGCCACCTACCAGTCGACTGCCCCAAGGGCAGTCGACTGGTCCCAGGGCTGAGACCTTTCTGTGAGTTCCATCAGTCGACTGCTCCCAGGCCAGTCGACTGGTCTACTCACCCACCTAAGGTTACCCATCCTGAGTACATTCCACTCCGCACTCAAACCCTAGGATTTCCCGAGTACAATCACACTGCACTCGTACCCTCATGACTCGACTGACTCCTCCTCCACAGCCTCGACTGTTGCCTTCGCGCCCTCTTCATCTTCGGCTCCCGTCCCTCGAATGCACGCAAGCCTCCAGCTTGCTTCCATGTCATCCTTCACGCATGCCTCGAAGTCCGCGCCCATCAGCTCATCGTCCCTGCCCTCCAAGGTCCCTCAGGTGTGCACATAAGCTTCCAACTTGTCTCCGTGCCACCCTTCACCGTACCGAGGCCGTCCAGTCAAGTCCATATGCGTAACCCGTATAGCCTGCACACTCAACATACGCATATAAGAATACAAGGGTAATCCTAACTTAAACTCTTTGCCCAAACATCAAAATCCATGGTCACACCGGACCATCTTAGGGTCGATTGCTCCAACAGGAAAGAGCCCTCTTCTCCTGCTGGGATAGCTACGGATCCCGTCACCTGCGACCCAGCCGCTCTGACTGACCCTCCAGCTACTCAGCGAGGCAAGGAGGTAACGCTTGATGTGTCTTGCTCCCATCGGAAGGCCTCAGTGCCGAAGAAAGCGACGACAAAGGGTTCTTAGTCAATCCAAATAAAGGGAACCCTCTCCGATAGTCATGGTCCGTAGATAGCGTCCAGTTCGGAGGAGGACGTCCCTGACCCCAGGAATGTTCCCGGCCCATCAATTTGGCATGCTGAGGACTTCTTCCACCTCCTGCTCAGCTGAGGAGGTCGGCTTGGTCAGCCCGGTTTCTGGGCATGTTACACCAGTTTCTGCTGACGGTAATTACACTTGAACTTCTCCCCTTTGTTTTGTTATTTTCTTTGTTTTCTTTAACTACCCTTCTTTTGTATTGCAGGTCGCCTCCAACTGTACTGCTATGAGCCGCCTGTTGTGCTTCCGAGGGGTTACTGAAGACCTCCTCCAGCAAGTGGCGAAATTAGAGGCGGAGGTTGGTCGTACCCGCGAGGCAGGCCTCCTATAGCTAGAGGTCAACAGGGCCCTAAGGGTGCAGGTTGAGCACTGTCTTGACACCTTGCTAGCCTCTGAGGAGACTCTACACGGTTACCTTCTCCAAGAGCGTATTTTGTCCGAGAAGAACCAGGCTCTCTCCGAGGACCTGCAGAAGCTGACCCAGGAGCGGGAGAAACTCTATACCCAGATGAAAGAGTTGTTCGCCAGTGTCCAGCTCCTGGAGTCCTCCACGAAGGCCCTAGAGGATCGGTCCAATGAGCAGGAGTGTCAGTTAGCTATCAAAGAATATGACATAGAGCTAGCGGTCGCCTACGCCTCCGACCTCCAGGATGACGTCACTCGAGCCCAGGCCAAGGCTTCGGCCACCTCTTAGAAACTCCAGGAAGCCTTAGGGGCTCATGATAAATTATCCTAGGAGGTGGCTGAATTGAAGTTGGCTAAGAAGGTGTTGAATCGATTCTGTACGCTAGAGGAAGGTGAATAGCGTTTTCCAAAGCTTTCTTCCTACACGGTTAGTTGCGCAAGCAGAATATACAACAAAAACAATAAAACAAGAACTAACCAATGCTAACAAGGAAGATTTACTTGGTATCCACCCCGGACGGGTGACTAATCCAATAATCCGTCGGTGGATCACTCCCCGAATAACCTCCGGCAAGCCCTCGTCACTCCTTGTGGGTAGAGAAACCTCACCACAACACCAAGCAAACCTCTAAGCACAAAGACTACTATCTTGCCTTTAACCAAGACAAGATTCGTCAAGAATCTCAGCCACCACGAAGTCCTCTTTAAATAGGACTCGGGCTGAAACCCTCGCCACCAGTCGACTGCTCCCAGGGCAGTTGACTAGTGCCACTGAAATTCGACTGTTGCAACCCCAACATTCGAATTCTCAGCTAACTCACCAGCCACCTACTAGTCGACTGCTCCCAGGGCAGTCGACTGGTCCCAGGGCAGAACCCTTCTGTGAGTTTCATCAGTAGATTGCTCCCAGGGCAGTCGACTGGTCTACTCACCCACCTAAGGTTACCCTTCTTAAGTACATTTCACTCCACACTCTAACCCTAGGATTTTCCGAGTACAATCACACAACACTCGTACCCTCATGACTCGACAACCTTCTCATCTGCAGCCTCGACTATTGCCTTCGCGCTCTCTTCATCTTCGCCTCTCGTCCCTCGGATGCATGCAAGCCTCCAGCTTGCCTCCATGCCATCCTTCATGCATGCCTCGAAATCTACACCCAGCAGCTCATCGTCCCTGCTCTCTAAGGTCCCTCGGGTACACACAAGCCTTCAGCTTATCTCCATGCCACCCTTCACCGTACTGAGGCCATCCAGCCAAGTCCATATGTGTAACCTATACAACCTGCACATTCAACATACACATATAAGAACACAAGAGTAAACCTAATTTAAACCCTTTGCCCAAACATCAAAATACTTGGTCACTCTGAACCACAGATTGCCTCAACAGAAGGGAGTTGAAGCTGAACTACAGAAGTACAAGATCGATCAAGCAGCTCAACTATCCAAGGTCGAGGCAAAATTTTAGGCCAGATTCCTACAGTCTGACGAGTTTGGCGACCTTCTAGCTGGGCAGGTATTGAAGCACTTAAAACAAGGCTTCAATGGTGCTATCAGCCAACTGAAAAAGGTCGAACTATTGAAGCCAGACGTAGATCTGAGTGCCCTGAGTGTTGGCCAGGTCTGGGATGAGCTTTCCCCCGAAGAGCAAGAAATATAGAGCTCTTCCCAGACCGGGGCTTTGCCTTCTTTCTCGTTTTTTGTTCTTTGTTTCCAAATGTGAATTGAATGTAAAACGTAATCAAGACCTTTGAATGGAACTTTTTCGTCCCTTTACCTTGTGTATCCAGAGTCTTTTCTATTTCCTTTTCATCTATGAGTTATCATGAAAACACTTTCGCCCTCAAACAACGTCCTTTGCCTTCAGGTTTGGCCTTACATTACTTCTAGTGGAGGACCAAGAGGTCCCAGCCACGACCGAAGATTCATAGGTCACAACCACAATGAAGATGACTCTTAGCTCACTCGCCACAAGGGGACAGTTCTGAGCTCAACAACCAAGCGTAGGTGATAAGGCAATAGAGGAGGGCCTGAGCAAAGGAAGCCTCTCTACCGGGTCCACTGATCGTATACCCTATGTATACTTATCTTTTGTACTTCCTTAAGATGTTATTGTCAATGTGTTCCCCTCAGAAATAAAGGGAAATTTGTTACCTCTGCCATGTAAGTGCTTCGAGCAATAATTAAATATCAGGTTTGCCTCCCATGTCCGATGACGTTGTTTCATATTTGGTCGACTATATGCTAACTTTCTTACACTACATTCCCCCAAGCCTCCTCCAGTTCACAGTTAGAGGTTGTAGGGTTTGGACAACTCCTGGTCGGGTATCCGCAACCCCCGAACTAGGTCTACTCATCTCGGGAATCCGCAATACCGTGAGGTAGTAGGGTTCTATCAGCTCTTGGTCGAGCATCCGCAGCACCCAGACCAAGCCTACTCACATCGAGCATCCGCAGCGCCACAAGGTAGTAGGGTTTTATTAACTCTTGGTCGGGCATCTGCGACACCCAGACCAAGCCTACTCACCTCGAGCATCCACAGTACCATGTGGAAGTAGGGTTTGATCAGCTCTTGATCGGGCATCCGCTGCACCCAGACCAAGCCTACTTACCTCGGGTATCCGCAGCACTATGAGGTAGTAGGGTTTTATCAGCTCTTGGTCGGGTCTCTGCAGCACTCAGACCAAGCCTACTCACCTTGGGCATCCGCGACACCACGAGGTAATAGGGTTTTATCTCTTGGTCGGGCATCTACAGCACCCAAACCAAGCTTACTTACCTCGGGCATCCGCAGCACCCCGAGGTAGTAGGGTTTTATCTCTTGGTCGAGCATCCACATCACCCAGACCAAGCCTACTTACCTCGGGCATCCGCAACACCACGAGGTAGTAGGGTTTTATCATCTCTTGATTAGGCATCCGCGGCACCCAGACCAAGCCTACTCATCTCGAGCATCTGCAGCATCACGAGGTAGTAGGGTTTTATCTCTTGGTCGGGCATCCGCGGTATCCAGACCAAGCCTACTTACCTTGGGCATCCGCACACCACGAGGTAGTAGAGTTTTATCTCTTAGTCGGGCATCCGCAGCACCCAGACCAAGCCTACTCACATCGGGCATCCGCAACACTACGAGGTAGTAGGGTTTTATCTCTTGTACGGGCATCCGCAGCGCCCAGACCAAGCCTACTTACCTCGGGCATCCGCATCACCACGAGGTAATAGAGTTTTATCAGCTCTTGGTCGGGCATCCGTAGCACCCAGACCAAGCCTACTCACCTCGGGCATCCGCAACACCACGAGGTAGTAGGGTTTTAGACAGATGTATTGACACTTTTATGATGAGACATCTCGTTTATTTCATGACTATCACTGCAAGGCAGCAAGAATATAAAAACAAGTACATAGTATATCTCACAAATCTCATCAGGTGTGATAGGGTTGAACATAGTTGGCATGTCACGACCCCTTCAACTTTTTGCCCCTGTCCTCTTGTGGATGGTAGCTACTTCCGGCTAGCTTTCTAATGATGGGGTAAGGCACATTCCACTGTGACTTCAGCTTCCTGAGCTCACCTACGGGCTTGAATCGCTCTCAGACCTTGTCCCCGACTTGAAAGTCTTAGGCGATCACTCGATGATTGTACGCCCGCCGCATGCGTTGCTTGCGCGCCACTAGCCGAGTAGCTATTTTATCACTGACTTCGGACATGAGGTCTAGGTCGATCAGTTGCTCCTAATCATTTTCCTCCTTTCCACTCGGGGCCCTTCCTCCTATCAGGGATTGGCGAGACCGATTTGCAGAGCTTCTTGTGACTTCGGGTTCTTGCGGGACTCCGATCTGACTTCCCCGCTATAGCATTGCCTAGACACCAACTGGTCTCTCTTGACTTCAGCCACTTGGTCGCCAACCGAAAATTTGATCTTCTAGTGGTAGACCGAGACCACCGCCTGGAATGTACTGAGCGTCGGGTGTCCCAAGATGGCATTGTAGGATGAGGGATCATCCAACCAGGAAGGGAGTCCTCCTAGTCCTCTCCATAGTGTCAATATCCAGCGACAGTGATAGGGTAATTTGCCCTATCGGCTGTACTCGGTATCCGGTGAAGCCGAAGAGTGGAGTCAAAACGGGATACAGTTCATCCTCGTCAATCTGCATCTGATCTAGAGTGGCCTTGTTCAGGATGTTAACGGAGCTACCTGTATCCACGAAGATACGCTTAACCTCATAATTTGCGATATGCGCAAGAATTACCAGGGCATCATCGTGGGGGCTTATGTATCCTCGTGGTCCTCTAGGCTGAAAGAGATTATGGGGCCGCAACTTTGACTACTACTCATCCCGATGGCGTAGTTCTCCAATCGCCGAGTATGAGCCTTCCTTGCACGGTTGGAGTCTCTCCTCCGGTGGGCCCCCCGGAGATCACTCCCACGTGTTCAGAAGGTGGGGCCATGTGCAGGGGTCTTGCCCTTCTTGGGGTCTCTCTTTCCAATGAAGGAGACCTGCGGGATGCAGCCCCCCGACACCTCTCTCTCGAACGCGACCGAGACCGATGTCGGGTCTCGTTCTCTACCGACTGACATTGTCGGGGAGACGGGAGTCAAGGAAAGAGAGTCGTCCAGTTTTGATAGACCTCGCCACATAGTTTCTTTAATCCACGTGTGAATCGCAGGGTGCTCAACCCCATCACTTAAATTTGTGAGAGGTCAAGCTCAATTGTGTGGTAGAGAATGCCAATTTTTTTTGTTTAAGATTTTGATTTGGGTTTGGAAGTTTATCATGGAGAAAAGGAATACGCTGATGGAACATTGGTTAGTGCCTTTTTCTTCGAGGAATAGGTTATTGATTAGGTTCTTTACACATTTTTTTATTATGGGAAAAGGAATATGATAGCGCCACCCATCCATGAAATTTGGTCGATGCTTCTGTCCCACAACCTCATGTCGGAGGAGAGATAAAAAAACAGTTCGATTAATTCAGTGCCAAACGAATTAATCAATTTTTTCTTGATTCGGCGTATTCAATTTTTTTTTTTTAATGAAATTCGATCTAGGATATCCAAGTGATAATTAAATATGTACATATAAATTATTACGTCATATCACATCATACCATATTATATCACATCATTCATTATAATTTTCACTCTCTATTTTTATTCTCTTTATTATTGCTATATATATATATATATATATATATATATATATATATATATATATATATATATATATATATATATATATATATATATAGAATTATTAGTTATTTTAAGTTAAAAATATTATTTGTATTATTTACTTTCCTACTTCCACATCAGGTGGGATCCACTTTTCTTCCTATCTTATCTGTTTCACTCGTCGACGAAGCTCGATTAGTCATTTGATCGTCGATCGAACATCATCAATAATTTTTGATCACCGTTCCGAATCAAATGATATCCTGAAAGAACGATAAACTGATCGGAATCGTTACAATTGCAATTTCATAGGATTTGACGGTGAATCCGGATTGCAATTACGGTGATCCCGACGAGTTCATCGTACCCCTAAAATATAATTTTATTCGGGGTAGCGATCGATGGTGTCCGATCGACAATTAAATGACTCGTCGACCCTCGTCGACGAGTGAGATAGGCGGGACAGGGTCGACGAGTGAGATAGGCGGGACAGAAAAAAATAGGACAGAGGATCTGCCCTCCTTCCACGTAGTCAATGCTTACAGGTGTACAAGTAATTTTTTTTAATAATAAAAAAAATAAATTTCAAACTTATTGAAAAATGAAGGGGAAAACCGTTTACCCATTGTTAAAAAATATATATAATTGTTTAGTCTAATAATCGCGAATTAGAATTTGTAGGTTTTCCGTTTTAACTTTGCCTTCCCTTCTGTCTACGTAGTTGGAACGTGAGTGGCAGAAAGTGTGACTGCCATCAAAATGGCTCAAATTGATCTGGGAGAAGCCATAAAAAATTTCATCAATTAAGATCGAGAGGTGCAGGTCTCCCTTGCCATCCGCAGCTATGAACACTTACACGCATCCGGCAAGCCACAAGTTACAGCATGCATCAGGATTCGACCGATGGTCACGAGGCGGCGGAGACGTGTTCTCCGGCCCTCGCTTTGTCGAGCATCGACCACATCACCCGGACGTCCTCGTACGCGCACGCCATCACCTCCCCGTGCAGCTCCAGCGGCCCACTCCGGCCATCCCCTGTAACCATGCGCAACCATCGATGGCCAAATTACGTCATCCATCATCAGCCTGCGGCTTAAGATTAAGGAAACAAACAATCATTAATCTCCTAATTATATATTACCTGCTTGGGATTTCTTGTCCCGGGGCGAGCTGATGATCGTGTAGGCTTTCCTGAAGGGAGAGGTGATGATGCGAACCCAAGAGCCGCCCATGGCGCGTACGTACGTGCCGAACTGCTCTGAGCATCTCTGCTTCGTCCGCGTTCAATATATAGAAGGAGAAGGTAGCTAGCGGAGGCAAGATCCGGATCATGCAGCTGCTGTTCCCAGATCACGCTTGGTTTATTTGACTTCATTAACAGCTTCTTGTGAGGGACGATTAACGTCTGTCATGTGCAGGATTGTTACCTTGTCCCTCTCCAGGCAAGACGGGAACGTGGAGAAGTGCAGGATCATTGTCTTCTTGTTAGAAGAAATGAGTGTAAGCACTTCATCGATCACATGCCGCTTGTTTTCTTGGCACCGAAAGATTCCCGGCAACCCGTACGACATGGAGAAATCTTTAGTGATTACGCTCTGTGCGAGAAAATTAGGTTAATTGTCGACGAGATTTGTAATATATTATCACAACGAAGGCCTCTCTGTGAGGAAGTACATGCACGTTCTGTACTTTATTACATTGCCCATTGGCCATTGCATTAGAGCTGTGGACAGAGATAGTGCGCGGTCATCCATTAGATTTTAGAGTCTGTTTGGAGAATGGGAAAAGACAATTAGCTCCTCTCAGTATCTTCATCTATCTATACCAGATCAATATAAAAAAAAATAATAGGGACTACTAACCCGGATCAATATAAAAAAAATAATAGGGACTACTAATCCGGACAGTAACTAATTAACGCTAAGTGCATAAAGGAGAGCATATATCTACTGACTTTGTTAGGATTTGACCTTCTAACTTTATAGTAGTAATGCCTCATGTGTTAGTCATCCCGTGAAGATAAGAGTATTTTTGGAAGGGGAGAGAGAGAGAGAGAGAGGACAGTGTAAAGTATTTATATTAATTCAGTTTGTTTGAAAGAGACTATCACGTCCCAAAGGCTCATACTTAAAAATAGAGTAGCATCTCTCACATATGGTGGGGGCAATATAAAACTCATACTATATCTATCTCATACATATAATAATCACAGTCACATGTGCCTGACAATAATAAAAGTAAAAATAATATGACGTCACAACCACGCAATTTATTACCATCCAAATAATATATAATAAATAACATAAACTCCATAAAATAAAATGCAAATAAACCAGAAGACCACGACATAAATACAAGTTCATCAAAGAACGATAAAATATGACACATCCACTACGGAACAAAAATAATATCTCTAGAAAATATAAAACAACTCAAAGCAAAAATACTCGACACTAAGGCTACGTTTGGTAGGGAGTAATATAATATGGTCTGTAATGTAATCAAGTTTGTAATGTAATGTAATGTAATCTTGATTACATTGCTATGTTTGGTAATGAGTTGTATGTAATCTTTGATAACCATTACAAGTTGGATTCTTTTGTTTGGAGAGGGGCAATCCATCCTGTAATGTAATCAAGATTGACGACCGACGACCGTCGCCGGGCGGCCGGCCGGCGGTGGGCGTCGGCCGGGCGGTCGGCGGTGGGCGCCGACGGCCGACCGGCGGTGGTCGCCGGCGGCCGACGATGGTCGCCGGCGGCCGACCGGCGGTGGTCGCCGGCGGCCGGCCGGCGGTGGTCGCCGGCGGTCGCCGGCCGGCGGTGGTCGCCTGCGGCCGCCGGCGGCCGGCCGGCGGTGGTCGCCGGCGGTCGCCGGCCGGCGGTGGTCGCCTGCGGCCGCCGGCCAGCGGTGGTCGCCGGCGGCGTCGCGGTGGTCGCCGGCCGGGGTGGTCGCCGGCGGCCGTCCGGCGGTGGTCGCCGGCGGCCGTCCGGCGGTGGTCGCCGGCGGCCGTCCGGCGGTGGTCGCCGGCGGCCGTCCGGCGGTGGTCGCCGGCGGCAGTCCGGCGGTGGTCGCCGGCGGCCGTCCGGCGGTGGTCGCCGGCGGCCGTCCGGCGGTGGTCGCCGGCGACCGACCGGCGGTGGTCGCCGGCGGCCGACCGGCGATGGTCGCCGGCGACCGGCGGCGACCAACGACTGTCATCTCCCGATCGACGACCGTCGCCGCCCGCCCAACAACTTTACGAGCTGTAATGTAATCCAGATTACGGAGGTTTTGGTTTGTAATCCAGATTACAAATCATCAACCTCTTTTGTAATCGAGATTACATTACATTACAATCTTAAAGTGATTCCAAACAAAGGAATCCAACTTGTAATGTAATCTCGATTACATTACAGGGTGGATTACACCCTACCAAACGCAGCCTAAAGGGACAGCAGATGGATCCTCTCCCGGTGGCATGAGACGCAACTATCTACTACCTAAAATAAAAAGGAAAACAAGCGGTGGTAAGTCCAGGGTCGAACTCTGTGGGTATAGCGAATAGATAAATGTATGGTATAAATAACGTAAATAAAGCAGATAGAAATAAGGTATATAGTCTCTGAAAAATAGAATACGTAACAAATACGAAAACGTACCTGCGGGACATGATCAGAAACTCTCATACCAAATCAATAAGTTGCTCATACTGAGTAGATTCTGATCAAATAATAAATGCA
Source organism: Boesenbergia rotunda (assembly GCA_024364735.1). Classification (NCBI taxonomy): domain Eukaryota; kingdom Viridiplantae; phylum Streptophyta; class Magnoliopsida; order Zingiberales; family Zingiberaceae; genus Boesenbergia; species Boesenbergia rotunda. Next base: position 319,278 of record JAGFNQ010003259.1, on the reverse strand, counting down.
AATCAAATACATATATGCATGTCAATCAAATGCAATAATGATAACTCAAACAAATGCAAGATACATCGTATGCAAATGATGTAATGACATGTGTCACCTCTATACACCAATCGACAACCATCGCACATATTTACGTGGTCGACCGGGCAATAGTTATGACAACTGTACGCACTCTCAAATCCATCTCCTATGAGTGATCGAGTGGACTGAATGTTGGGAGAACAACCTCAATTTCGAATTCCAAGAAAAGGGGGAGTACAACCGCTCTGTATCAAAGACTCTAGGGGAACACAACCTCTCTAATACCCAAAAATAAGGAGGAACAACCTCTAACTCCAGGAAGGGGAGTACAACATCTCTAGTACCAAACAGGGAAACACAACCGCTCTATCTATCCCTCATAACAGAAGGGGTGTCACTGTCGGCTACTATTTCAACAACTACTACTACTCATGAGTGATTGAGAGTAGCACGATAGGACAATCGCCAGTACTCTGACAACTATCACTACCCCGAGTGGTTGAGTGAAAGACCATTATATGACTGACGACGGGCTTACCACAAGGAAGTCGATAACCGCTAGCATGCAACAATGCAATATGGTGTATGATACCAATATGTACAAACAAAATCAGGCCAACCAAATCAATAAGCAACACATGCACTCAAATCAAAATCATAATCAACCAATATGCAATTAATCTATTGGGTAGGGTATATCTAATGTTAACCAAACCCTAGATAGGTCACATGATATTTCTAAAGCACACGGGTACTAGAGGTACTCTTCGGATTAGAAAAACAAGAGTCGAGACTATATAATTGAAAATTTAGATTTTCAGCTCAAAGATCAAGCAAAAAATAAATATCAAGCAGGAAAACAACAATATAGATATAAGATAAATCAACTTACTTAGATAAGAAAATAACCATAAATTTAAAGGTAAAAGAGCTAAAGAATCAAGCAATAAGTATCCACCTCGTAATGTAGTGTGTATCAGAAGAGACCACCGCAATCAAACACCCACAAATGATCAATGTCTTGTATCAATGACATAGCTAGTTTAGATATTTATAAATTTAATAAATTAGCTAAATAAAATATTAAACATGATTAAGATGAATCTCAATTACAACATCTAATGCCCCCGGGGCTATGGTGCAGCGGTAAGGTCACTAGTCGTTAACTTAGGCATCCGCGGTTCGATCCCCAGCTACGACACATTTTGTAAGAATTTTTCCTCCAAATGGGACGCGAACCCTGGGACGCTGGGCTTCTAGATTGGCCACCGCAAGCGCTTCCCGATTTAACCTGGTGACCGGTGGGAAACTTCCGTGGAGCCGGGCCGGTCACCCCAGGTTCAATTTGTCTGCTGCTTGGTTCATCATTTTTTTTTTCAATTACAACATCTACTTAATTTAATCCAAACAAGAAGGAATTCTTTCTTAATCTAATTTATTAAAATTTGGTTGTAGGATTAAACACCCATTACCAATTGGTTAAACATGACCCTAACTATAATCTTTCAAAGAACAATGACTCATGGTAAACGAACAAACATCATTAATTGAAACTCACAAACATAGCCCCATGCGCACAAGCACTCACGACAAGTCATCGAGTTCAACTTAACCACTCTCACCGAACAACCTCCCTCACCTAAGTAGCTCACCCTGAGTTGTTCACATGCAATACACGTCACCTCATCTACACCAATTTACAACCAAACTATAATATAAAATACCAAAAACAACTAAGTACAAAAAACAACAAATACTATTAAACGAACAACAATTTAAAGCAATTAAATACGAATCAACGCATGCTTCTATGTGCTATGCCTATTTAGTAGTTCACTGCAACATTGTAAAGCTGCACTCACAGTACCATCCTACTGGTCAACTAATTCATCTCACTTGAGATTTCGCCGATGACTCTCCCCTGCTTCGGAATTGATAGATCAGAGGTCGTCAAGAGAAACCAAAACTCACAATCTGTCCCTGGGAGCTCAGCAGCACAACAATCCATCGGAGATCACCAGCCAATGGAGGATGCCGACGGAGGAGCAAAAAGAAAGAAGGGATGATGATCGGACAACAGCAGCCGCTAGTCGGGCAACGCGGCGACACAATGGGGTCTGCGATTTTTTGGAGATCGCCGACAATGAGAAAGAGAGGGGTGGCGATCGACGAGGGAGAGGAAAGAACTCGCGATGAGGGGCTACGCTCGGCAGTGATTTGAGACACGAAGAGAAAGAGAGGGAGTCGACGTCAAGGGGGGGTTGTGGTAGTTTCGCGAGGTGGGCGCTGTCGTGCGGCGTCGGGGGAGGAACTCGAAGCGAGAAGGATTTTTTAGAGAAGTTTTAGGTCTTCAGAGTAATGAAGGTTTAATAAATAAAATTATAAAAATATTCTTACTTTTTAAATTAATTTGATTTTTAAAACATCAAAAGATGAAATAACTTTTTTTTGAGTCCACATTCCAAATTGGACCGTAATAAATCTTTCTTTAAGCTTAAAGATCATTAATATATTACTATTGATTAGGACTGATAGAAGAGTTAAGGGGATGATTAGTTTCGATTGCTTCATTGATGATTTGTCACAGCAGAATCTTTAAGTAATCGTTAACACTTTAATTTTACTTGGTATCAACCTTCTTGAGGCGACTAGTGTAAGGGTCCACTCTTCCTCACTTTCATATCTACTATGAAAGATTTCCTTTCTTGAGGCGGAGAAGCCTCCTATAATCTCTCAACGAAAACCAATAAGAATACAAGCAAATATAAAGAAAACCTTAAAAGATTTACAAAAATGAGCTCTCTTTACTTTTCTTGTTTTCTTTTAGCTTGGAATCACCGCTTAATGCTTGAAAATACAACAACATTTGCCCCTAAGAAGCACACAAGAATGAGTGAAGGAGGAGAGGAAGAACTACAACTTCAAGCCTTCAACACGCATAAAAATCCTATATACCCGCGACCTAGGTTTATTAATCGATTACCCAATCGATTATCATGTCAGATATAGCCGTTCAACAGCTAGTTTATGAAGCTTAATCGATTACCCAACTTAATTGATTACCCAATCGATTTGGTATCTTTCTGTGCTCTCGCGACACAACCTTAATTGATTGCCCAATCAATTAAGACTTCCCCAATCGATCACCTAATTGATTAGGGTTGCTTCTCTTCTCACGACAACACAGTAGCCAATCAATCACCATATCGATTGACCATCCCTCTTAATGGATCACCTCATCGATTGGCCAACCCTTAATCGATCACATGATCGATTAAGAGGGGTTCTGTTCTCGCAACAACAACAACACCAGGATCGATAGTCCTACCCCTTAATCAGTTTCCCAATCGATTAAGGGTCTTTCTATTTTGCGAGAAACAACTCCCAATTGATTGACACCCTAACACTAGGGTTCCTTTGCTAAGTGTCTGGTCAACCCTTGATCAACTTAGACTTTCGCTTGCCTAGTTCCTAACTAGGACTTCTCTCATGTCAAGTATTTAGTGTTAGGATCTTCCCGTATAGCTAGAGGGGGGGAGGGGGTGAATAGTTTTCTTTCGATTTTTCCTATAATGTTAGCGTGCGCAAGCGGAAATAATAATAACACGAATAAAACAAACGCTAACACCAAACATTTACGTGGTTCGGAGATGATGCTCCTACTCCACAGCTGCCAATAAGGTGGACGATCCCGATCCGTAGGTGGATGACTCCCCGGAAGACCTCCGGCTAGCTCGTGTAGCTCCTTGTGGGTGGATAAACCTCGCCACAATCCGGACAACACTTCTGAGCACAAAGAATACTAATTGGCTTCTAACCAAAGCCAACTTCGTCAAAAAGAAGCCTTAAACGAGCTCCCTTAAATAGAGCTCGAAGCTGAGAAGACTGCCACCAGTCGTGTAACGACCCGGCCCGTCGACCCGACCCCTCAGCCCCTTGGGCGGCCAAATTCCATTTTTGGCTACCCAACAACCTGGCCTCTTTGGTCGTCGACCATCGACTGTCGACCGTCGTTACTCACAAGAACTTCCCACCCATGGCCAGTGGATTTTTGCATTCCCCAGGATTCGAACTCTAGACCTCCAGGCTAAGTACTAGAGTTTATGAATCCTAGTAGCCAAGTGAGCGCCCCGCAGGAGGTCCAATGCAAGTTGCAATTAAACTTTTTGTTTTTTTTGTTCAAATATTTTATTGTGATTCGACATCAAATAAACTGACTCACGCTCTGTAGGATTTGAACCCACAACATCAGGTTTTGGAGACCCGCGTTCTACCGAACTGAACTAAGAGCGCTTTCTTATGTTTATGACAGGGGATACAACTGTACTGTAAAGAAATCCACCCCAATGCATCTTGCATACATATAGTATAAAAAATGGAAAATTATGTACAATTTGAAGCCGCTCACTTGGCTATCAGGATTCATAAACTCTAGTACTTAGCCGAGAGGTCTAGAGTTCGAATCCTGGGGAAGGTAAAAATCCACTGGCCAGGGGTGGGAAGTTCTTGTGAGTAACGACGGTCGACGACCAAAGGGGCCAGGTTGTTGGGCCGCCAAAAATGGAATTTGGTTGCCCAAGGGGTCGAGGGGTCGGGTCGACGGGTCGGGTCGTTACAATAAAAATACGTCTTTTATGTAGCGACATGACCCCTCTAGCCCCATCAGGCGACTCTCTGGGTCATGCCCTACGACCTTCCCACTCCCGGCAGTGAGTTTTTGCCTTCCCCAGATTTGAACCCTAGACCTCCAAGACAAGTACAAAGGTTCCTTGCATCTGGTAGCCAAGTGAGTCGGCGCTCACTTGGCTACCAGATTCTTGAAACTTTAGTACTTATCCTGGAGGTCTAGTGTTCGAATCTGGGGAAGGCAAAAACCCACCGCCGGGTGTGGGAAGACCGTAAGGCATGACCTAGAGAGCCGCCTGATTGGGCTAGAGGGGCCATGTCGCTACATAAAAAGCGCCTTTTTATTGTAATGACCCGACCCGTCGACTCGACCCCTCGGCCCCTTGGGCGGCCAAATTCCATTTTTGGCGGCCCAACAACCTGGCCCCTTTGGTCGTCGACCGTCGACCGTGCCGTTACTCACTAGGTCTTCCCACCCCTGGCCACTTAAACCCAACACCTCTCCCCCTTTGCCACATATCAAAAAGACTCCAACAATTCCCCTCTTATTGGATCCTCTAACCCCTAATGATCATAAACACAGTGTACTAACCCCCCATGATTACACACTTACTTTCTATCATTTTGACATCTTTTGACTGTTGAAAAATCATTTCAGCCTTGACCAGTCGACTGCCCCATCTACTAGTCAACTGATACTCTGAATAACCCAATTTTAGCATTTCTGACCCAAATTCAAAAATATACCAGAAATTCCATAAATCTCCAAAATAATTCCCAAATTTTGTGGAAAGGTTTGTGGTACCCATATCTACTTGGAAAAAATACACTAAAAAATATAGCTATCACCATTCCCAAAATTGACACAAACCCCAAAACTAGCTAAATGGTTCAATTGAACCTTGACCTAAAGACTTAGTTTTGACCTCCTCTAGATGTCTCTGCCCATACCAAGCCACAATGCATCCCTAGCATTGATTTATATGACATTTACACATCACAAACCAACTTCCATGCTATATGACCCCAATGTCATATTTCCATGCATGACACACAACTCCAATGTGCCAAAACCCACGAATTGAGACTCAAATCCGTCTTCAACTCCTTTGGCACACTTTATGACCCTTCTAGACTTCTGAGAGAAAACCTCCAGGGATCCATATACCATAGGTCCCAACTTGGCTCCTAGATCTTCCCCACCTCCTTAGGTGACTCATTCACAATCACAAGGCCACACCGGTGTACTTCCGGTGACTCTTGACCTACAAACTTAACCTTCTTAACTTCGGACCCCTTGTCCTTAGTTAAGACCTTTTTCTTCCCTTTTAATTGCATCCCCTTGCCATTCTTGGATTTTTCCTCCTTGCCATAATTTTATTCTACCCTAGCATATTTCTTTTCATTGGCATTGGAGACCTTAGATCGGTATCCTAGACCCGATCTATCATTGTTGGGTTTTAAATCACCCAACATCATACCTAAACCCTTAGATCCAATAGTGAATCTATCTATGATTTTCTTTAGCTTATCAAGCTTTGCCCTCAAGGCTTGATTTTCCCTTTCTAGGTTCCCAAACCTAGAATCAACATGTCCACCTTGGACATTCCTAGACCTACCCATCCTAGGCATGCGTCTCCCTTTCTTGGGGTTAATGCCTTGGTTCTTAGGTCTAATGGTCTTGGATTCATCATGATGCATAATTTTTCTAGGGTTTTGATCTACAAGATTACCCCTACTCCTATCATGATATTTAAATCCAAAGTTATGCATGGGTAAATAACTGACTTTATTTCTAACATGCATGGAGGAGTTTAAATTTGAATTACATTTAAAATTAAAGTTAGGGATTACCTCCTTACCCTTGTAGCTCCCCCTTGATGTGATCTTCTCTTCTTCTCCTTATTCTCCCATTTCCTCAAATGCTCTAATTTCTTGAAATCTCCTTTTCTTGAGCATTTGGTGTGGTAGTGCCCTAGCTCTCCACACGTGAAACACCTTATATGCCTCTTATCCTTCTTTTCTCCATCCCTATAACTCATGTTAGTTTTCAAATTACTTGAATTGAGTTTAGGGTTTACCTCCTTTTTCTTATTCAATGGACACTTGTCCTTGTAGTGCCCCTTTTGATTGCATCCAAAACAAATTATGTGCTTCTTTGACTTTGCTTTGGTGGAGGTGGAAGCTTCTTTTTGCTCCGACATTAAGGATGGTCTCTCCTTTGTTGATGCAGTCTGATCTTGATTGTTGTTTTGGTATTGACACCGATTTAAGTTTTGATTTAAGTTTTGATTTAAGTCTGGTTAAACGCGTGAGGATTAAGTCCTAGTCGCGGACTGGGCACGAAATCCTAGATTGGAGGGCTAGGTGAAAAGTCCTAACTTGGAGGGTTGGGTGAAAAGTCCCAACTTGAAGGGTTAGGTGAAAAGTCCTAGCTTGGAGGGCTAGGTGAAAAGTCCTAGCTTGAAGGGCTAGGTGAAAAGTCCTAGCTTGGAGGGTTGGGTGAAAAGTCCTAGCTTGGAGGGCTAGGTGAAAAGTCTCAACTTGGAGGGTTAGGTGAAAAGTCCCAACTTGGAGGGTTAGGTGAAAAGTCCTAGATTGGAGGGCTAGGTGAAAAGTCCTAGCTTGGAGGGTTGGGTGAAAAGTCCTAGCTTGGAGGGCTAGGTGATGAAATCCTAGTGAGTGAAGCCAGGTCCTAGCTTGGGAAGCTAGGTTGAAGTCCCGGTGAGTGAAACTGGGCACGGAGTCTTAGTCCGAGGGACTGAGCACGAGTCAGGGGAGGCTGGGAGCCAGTTCTCTTGACTTAGAGTGGGTTTGGCCTTGCCCAGATCGGTCTGGTGACCGATCAGGGAAGTTGGCACGGAGTTCCCTCGTGGATCGGTCTGGTGACCGATCCAGCGATGTCTGATTAGTCTAGTAATCGATCAGGGAGCTTCCAGTAACTTTGGCAAACCTACTGTTCGACTCCTGATCGGTCTGGTGACCGATCAGGGAGAAACCTTGATCGATCAATTTGAACGATCAACTGTCGCGAGATTTCTCACCCTGACGGATCAGGCTGGAGCCTGATCGGTCAGGGAGTATCCTGATCGGTCTGGTGACCGATTAGCCGTGTATTTCCTATGGGATTGTGGCACGTAGATTTCTGGATCGGTCTGGTGACCGGTCAGGGTGACCGATCACACAAACTCGCAATTTCCAGTTTCTCACCGTGGATCGATCAGGCTGGAGCCTGATCGGACTGAGCCTGTCCTTATCGGTCTAGTGACCGATCAGAAGCTGAACTTTTATTTGAAATACATGTCAGACGCTCTGATCGCGTCTGTTTTCTCTGCGCTTTCTCTAATACATTGTGATTTCCTTGTGATATGCTTTGCTAAGCATCTGATGAGCTTGCAGGTAATGGAAGATGACCCAAACAAAGGTGGAGGGTCAACTGGAGACTTTCTTCACGTCAGGTTTGGATGTTTTCTCTTCACAGGTCTCAGCGGCTTCTGAAGTGCGGTTGGCAACTGACGGAGGCTCAGCTGGAGAGGGTCTTCAGTGGACTGAGTGCTCAGGGAGTCAGGGGGCCAGGCTGTGGCTCAGTGGATGCTGATGGAGAGCCTGGTGATGAGAGCGGAAGCTTAAGGCAAAGCTGGAGGTAGAGGAGCAACAAAAAAGAAGACAGATAGAAAACTTGAGGAGTTTGGCTGGGCTGGGTTGTGTAATCTCTGTGTTTTGTGCTTAAGCGTTCTACTACATCCTTGTGAGCTTTCCTTCTCGAGTGTCTCATGAGCTTATCTTGTATCCATCTGTGAGACAGCTTGTGGAGAGGTTTCTCCACTGAGAAGGAGGCGCTTGATATCCGGTGTTCACCGGGGCTTGATCTACCGACGATCAAGGGATCGCCCACCTTACGGGCACGCCAAGGAGTAGGGGCAAGTTATCCCCGAACCTTGTACATCTCTGTCTTAGCGTTTGTTTGGTTTGCGTTTCCTTCTCTGCTTTGTTCTTTGTTCTACATTTTCTTCCGCTGCTAATCTGATCACGCAGAAAACTTCAAAGAGCAACTTGTTGTGGGTGTCTGGCTACATTCACCCCCTCTCTAGCCATCCATGTTCCAACAAGTGGTATCAAAGCTTGAGGCTCTGTTCAAGCGGCTTAACATCCGAGAGCTTACAACAAGATAGCTATGGGAGGAGAAGGCTACAACACAAACAGACCTCCATTCCTCGACGGCACAGATTTTCCATATTAGAGGTCAAGGATGGAGTTCTACCTCAAAACCAACATGAGCATATAGTTCTCAGTGAAGGAGGGTTTCTCTCCTCCAAAGGATCATAAGGGAAATGAGCTTGAGTTTTCGAGTTGGTCGGCCGAGCAAGTCAAAAAGGGGGAAGCCAATGCCAAAGCTATTGTCACCTTGCAATGTGGGATGACCAAGGATCAGTTGGTCAAGGTGGGTCCTTTCATAAGTGCTAAAGATCTATGGAATAAGATTATTGAGCTCCATGAAGGAACTCATGAAACCCAGACAGCCAAGAAGGGCCTCCTTCTCAACCAACTTCAAAGTCTCATCATGGGAGAAAATGAAACTGTAAGTAAACTCCATGGACGGTTCAAAGAAGTCTTGAATGGTCTCCACTCCATAAATGAAAAAGGTAGAAAATAGAGACCTAGTGAGGTATGTACTCAAAACCTTCCCTAGGAATACTTTGTGGTCATCCATGGTGGATGCCTACAAGGTTTCCAAGGATCTATCTTTTGTAAAATTAGAAGATTTGTTTTGTGAGATGGAACTACATGAGATTTCTAACACAAGCCCAAAGGAGAAAGGGGTTGCTTTTGTGGCAGGAAACAAAAGGAAGAAGGACAAGGAGGAGAAAAGCCACTGTCATGTGGCTCTCGTGGCCTTAAAAGGATCAAATGAAGGGAGTGATAACGAATCGGCAAGCTCCTCAACCGCGCCTTCGTTATCTTCGGATGATGAAGAGGTAATCTCTTCGGAGTTAGACAAATGCTATAGAACTATAGCGTGCTTGACAAAAATGCTTAAGAAATCTAAGGCCAAAGTCAAAGCATTAAGGTTGAAAGTAAAAGAATTGGAATCCTCTAAGGTTGAGGACATTAATGATTTGCATGATAAATCCCTTAAGGATGAAAATAAGAACTTGAAGAGCGAAGTTGAAAACCTCAAGAATGTTCTTGAGAAGTTTTCAACAAGCTCTAAAACATTAGATATGATACTCAACTCACAAAGGGCGATGTACAACAAGGTTGGTTTGGGTTACCAACCTAAAGCACCTAGTGTCATATCTTTAATGTCAAGAACTCATTTTAGATCATCAAATGATTCTAAGGTTCAAAAAGTCAAAAAGAAATTGACTAAGGCATGGGTGCCAAAGTCATTCATTATAGATTCCTTAGGCCCCAAAATTTGGGTACCTAAAACCTCAATATTTAGAATTGTATAAGCATTAATTGAGGGGGAACATCTATCAACATAGGTTGTTGATAAGTGGTGCTCCAAACCCAAGGCTAAGGTTACACTAGTTTCAAAATAAGTTAACAAGCCTTGGAAATTATTTTTATATATTGCATGAAGGGTTTAGATTCACACATAATTTGCTCTTGCCATGAATTGCTTAGATTAATTGATTTTCTTGTAGCAATTTATGTTTTACTGCAATTTGTGTTTTATGAAATTTCACTTGAGTAGTAAGGAAATTTTCATACAATGAATGATAATATATTCATGCATCAAAATAAACCAACTAGTTTTGAAAAGGAAAAATATATTGCATGAATGATTTAGGTTGAATCATGACAATGGATTGCTATAGTTCACGGTAAATCTAGAAGATTAGCCAAAATATCAAAATCGCAGTTTATTTTTGAAATAACTGATGATATATCTTAGGCTTAAGTTCTTCCTTAATGTGTTGGAGGTGAACATGATCAAGTATGTCATGATTTACTCTATGTGCTATTAACATTAGTCTATGACATGAAAATTTTGGTTAAGAACAGTATGCTCACATAGTTATGATGTTTCAAAATTCAGCACTCAAGTTCCATGATTTGCTATAAAATCTGATTATCAAGGTAGATTGGATTATCAAAATTGTTTGGAATAAACATGATCATAATTGGATTATTTTGATACACACATGATCATACCTTGATACTCATGTTGTATAGGTATGTTTGGAAAATCGATTATATTTTGATATTATCTTGATATAAACATGCTGGACAGAGTTGGGGATTATGAAATTGATAAATATTTTGAACAAACTTGATCATCTATTGACTTTGATACAAATTTAATATTGACTTGATACAAATCTGTTTTGAAGTATCCAACTTAGATTTTGGGAACCTGATCATGCTTTGATACAAACATGTTTTGATATTCAATTTCATGCTTAGAAAATAATGATCATGCTCTGACACAAATCATGACATATATTTTGATTAAGGGAATCCTTAAGAATCAAATGGATTACCTCTAGGCTTTGACACAAATCATGTTGATCATTTTGGGAAATGGATTTTAGTTAAAAGAAACTCTTTAGGATCAATAGGATTGAATCTAATTGAATTAGGGTTTCTGAAATCTCGTTTCTGAAACTGTACAATGAAACAAATCTGATTTCAGAGTTTCTGAAACTCAGTTTATGAAATCTGGTTCAGAAAATCTCTCTATATCAAACCAGATCGATCCACGGACCACGGAAAGTCTGATCGGTCAATACTGATTCCCAGATCATTCCAAATTGTATCAGACCACTCCTCAGACCAATCCCCCTTCATCAATTTTGATGAAGTATCGATAGAACTAAGTAGTAGGATGATGGTTAAGATACTTGGAACAAAACCTAATACTGATTTGATACAAACCTATGTTGGAATGTTTAAAATCATAAGAAAGGGTTTGTTGAGTCATGACTCTTGGTCTTAATGTCGTGTTTCAGAAATTTTTCTGAAATGACGAATATTAATGGAGTCTACACCTTTGTTTTGTAATGCAAATTGTTAATGCAGTCTGATCAGGAACGTATCAGAGTTTCCAAATTTTTTCTGAAATTTGATCGCTCCCCAGACTAATCAGATATACTTCTGTATCACGTAATCAACAGACCTGGTTGGTCATGGAGACCAATCGGGACTATGTTTCAGATACAGTTGCATTCCTTACTTGTCCTATGAAGCATATACGTATTTGACCATGATATACTTCTGTATATGTCTTCACATGGAAGTCCAAGTGTTAATGCAGTCCGATCTTGAACGAATCAGAATTACAGAATTTTTTTTGAAAATTGATCGTTTATAGATAAATCAGAAATTTTTCTGTATCGATCATCAGTCTGATGGAACTGCGATAATTGTTGTCATATGATGCATATATGGTATATGCCTCTCATATGCAATTCCAAAATCATCCTTTGACTTACTTGGCATATGAAACATATACATGTTTGACCATGATATTATTCTCTATATGTTTTCATGTGCAATTTAAAAATTGTTCTTTGATTATTTTGGGTTTGGGGAGAGACTCGTGTTTGAGGGGGAGGTATGTTCAAACATAATAATCATACCCTTTTCGATGTTTGACAAGGGGGAGAAAATGGTTGATTAAGTTTAGGGTTATTGTAGGGGAAGGACTTTGATTCCCTTACGATAATTGAACTGCCTTCAATTGATCATCAATGCCTAAACTTAAATCGGGTTGTCAAACAACAAAAAGGGGGAGATTGTTGATGCAGTCTGACCCTGATTGTTGTTTTGGTGTTGACACCGATTTAAATTTTGATTTAAGTCTGGTTAAACGCATGGGGATTAAGTCCTAGTCGCGGACTGGGCACGAAATCCTAGCTTGGAGGGCTAGGTGAAAAGTCCTAAGATGGAGGGTTGGGTGAAAAGTCCTAGCTTGGAGGGCTATGTGAAAAGTCCTAACTTGGAAGGTTAGGTGAAAATTCCTAACTTGGAGGGTTAAGTGAAAAGTTCTAGCTTGGAGGGCTAGCTGAAAAGTCCTAGCTTGGAGGGCTAGATGAAAAGTCCTAACTTGGAGGGTTGGGTGAAAAGTCCTAGCTTGGAGGGCTAGGTGAAAAGTCCTATCTTGGAGGGTTAGGTGAAAAGTCCCAACTTGGAGGGTTAGGTGAAAAGTCCTAGCTTGGAGGGCTAGGTGAAAAGTCCCAACTTGGAGGGTTAGGTGAAAAGTCCCAACTTGGAGGGTTAGGTAAAAAGTCCCAACTTGGAGGGTTAGGTGAAAAGTCCTAGCTTGGAGGGCTAGGTGAAAAGTCCTAGCTTGGAGGGCTAGGTGAAAAGTTTTAACTTTGAGGGTTGGGTGAAAAGTCCTAGCTTGGAGGGCTAGGTGATGAAATCCTGGTGAGTGAAGCCAGGTCCTAGCTTGGGAAACTAGGTTGAAGTACCGGTGAGTGAAACTGGGCACGGAGTCTTGGTCCGAGGGACTGAGCACGAGTCAGGGGAGGCTGGGAGCCAGTTCTCTTGACTTAGAGTGGGTTTGGCCTTGTCCAGATCGGTCTGGTGACCGATCAGGGAAGTTGGCACGAAGTTCCCTCGTGGATCGGTCTGGTGACCGATCCAGCGATGTCTGATTGGTCTGGTAATCGATCAGGGAGCTTCCAGTAACTTTGGCAAACCTACTGTTTGGCTCCTGATCGGTCTGGTGACCGATCAGGTAGAAACCTTAATCGATCAATCTGAACGATCAACTGTCGCGAGGTTTCTCAACCTGACCGATCAGGCTGGAACTTGATCGGTCAGGGAGTGTCCTGATCGGTCTGGTGACCGATCAGTCGTGTATTTCCTATGGGATTGTGGCAAGTAGATTTCTGGATCGGTCTGGTGACCGGTCAGGGTGACCGATCACACAAACTCGCAATTTCCAGTTTCTCACCGTGGATCGATCAGGCTGGAGCCTGATCGGACTGAGCCTGTCCTGATCGGTCTGGTGACCGATCAGGGTTCACTCTGATCGGTCTGGTGACCGATCAGAAGCTGAACTTTTATTTGAAATACATGTCAGACGCTCTGATCGCGTCTGTTTTCTCTGCGCTTTCTCTAATACATTGTGATTTCCTTGTGATATGCTTTGCTAAGCATCTGATGAGCTTGGAGGTAATGGAAGATGACCCAAACAAAGGTGGAGGGTCAACTGGAGACTTTCTTCACGTCAGGTTTGGATGTTTTCTCTTCACAGGTCTCAGCGGCTTCTGGAGTGCGGTTGGCAACTGACGGAGGCTTAGCTGGAGAGGGTCTTCAGTGGACTGAGTGCTCAGGGAGTCAGGGGGCCAGGCTGTGGCTCAGTGGATGCTGATGGAGAGCCTGGTGATGAGAGCGGAACCCTAAGGCAAAGCTGGAGGCAGAGGAGCAACAAAAAAGAAGACAGATAGAAAACTTGAGGAGTTTGGCTGCGCTGGGTTGTGTGCTCTCTGTGTTTTGTGCTTAAGCGTTCTACTACATCCTTGTGAGCTTTCCTTCTCGAGTGTCTCGTGAGCTTATCTTGTATCCATCTGTGAGACAGCTTGTGGAGAGGTTTCTCCACCGAGAAGGAGGCGCTTGATATCCGGTGTTCACCAGGGTTTGATCTGCCGACGATCAAGGGATCACCCACCTTACGGGTACGCCAAGGAGTAGGGGCAAGTTATCCCCGAACCTTGTACATCTCTGTCTTAGCGTTTGTTTGGTTTGCATTTCCTTCTCTGCTTTTTTCTTTGTTATGCATTTTCTTCCGCTGCTAATCTGATCACGCAGAAAACTTCAAAGAGCAACTTGTTGTGGGTGTATGGCTGCATTCACCCCCCTCTCTAGCCATCAAAGTTCCATCATCCTTCCCCTCAATCCTTGTCGTGGAGACTTCTTTTTCTTCCCTTGATGAAGTGGATGATCTTTCCCTTTCTTGTGCCCCTTCACTTGAGGAGATGGATGCCTCTTTTTCTTTCTCCTCTTTCTCTTTTTCTTCGGATGTTGAACTTCTTTCTTCATCCGATTGGTCCTTCTCCTCTTCTTGGACCATTGAGATCACTTCTTCTGGCTCTTCTACTACTTGAGCTTGTGTATGATTTTGATGTAAAGCTATCATCTTGCTCCATAGCACATGAGCATTTTTGTATTGACCTACATCACTAATTACATCATTAGGCAAAACCTCAAGTAATGTTGAAATTACCTTCTCATTTGCCTTCGATTGAGTTTGTTGCTCCTTAGTCCAATATTTTGGTCGTAACTTCTTCCCATGCTTATCCTTCGGGGCTTTAAATGGATATTTTAGTGCGATCATTTGCTCCCAATCTATATTGAATCATACTTCTATTCGCATCCTCCAATAATCAAAACTCTCTCGGTCATACAGAGGTGGAATGTTAATGTTGTCCCCCAATCTTGCTTCGAGCGCCATTTCCTCTAGCTTTTTGCTCTCCCGGCGATTAGTCCGTAGACGAGCGAACCTCACTCTGATACCACTTGTTAGGATCTTATCGTATAGCTAGAGGGGGGTGGGGTGAATATCTTTCTTTTGATTTTTCCAACAATGTTAGCGTGCGCAAGTGGAAACAATAATAACACAAATAAAGCAAACGCAACACCAAACCTTTACGTGGTTCGGAGATGATTCTCCTACCCCATGGCTGTCCGTAAGGTGGGCGATCCCGATCCATCGGTGGATGACTCCCCGGAAGACCTCCGGCTAGCTCGTGTAGTTCCTTGTGGGTGGAGAAATCTCGCTACAATCTGGACAACACTTCTGAGCACAAAGACTACTAATTGACTTCTAAACAAAGCCAACTTCGTCAAGAAGAAACAGCCTTAAACGAGCTCCCTTAAATAGAGCTCGAAGCTGAGAAGACCGCCACCAGTCGACTGATCCCACTCAAATTCGACCGTTACAGCTTAACGTTCAAATTTCCAACCACACCAGTCGACTGCTCCAGGGGTAGTCGACTGACCACCAGTCGACTAGTCCATTACCAGTCGACTGATCTTTCTGTGGCATACACAAGTCGATTGTCCTAGCACTAGTCTACTGATTCACTTCTACACCTAAGGTTTCCCTTCCCGAGTATACTTCTCTCAGCACTCGAACCCTAGGATTTCTCGAGTGCATTTCACTCAGCACTCGTACCCTCACGACTTGGTTGACTCTTCATCCAGCAGCCTCGATCTGTTGCCTTCGCGTCCTCTTCATCTTCGGCTCCCGTCCCTCAGATGTGCACATAAGCCCTCGGCTTGCCTCCATGTCATCCTTCATGCATGCCTCGAAGTCTGCGTCTCTCGGCTCATCGTTCCTACTCCAGCAGCCTCGATCTGTTACCTTCAAACCCTCTTCGACTTTGGCCCTCGTCCCTCAGATGCGCACACAAGCCCTCGGCTTGCCTCCATGCCATCCTTCACGCACGCCTCGAAGTTCCGCTTCCCTCGGCTCATCGTCCCTGCTTTGTCCATGGTCCCTCGGATGCGCACACAAGCCCACGGCTTGCCTCCATGCAATCCTTCACCGTACCCGAAGCCGTCCAACCAAGCCTATGTGTATCCTGCAAACCTACACACTCAAAATACACATATCAAAACACAAGGGTGAACCTAGCTTAAACCCTTTGCCCAAACATCAAAACACATGGTCACTCCGGACCATAGATTGCCCTAACATTTAACTCTCAGCTAACTCACCTTTAACTTCACCTAGTTCCCAACTATGTCCGCATAACCCTCGAGTTAGGTTTAGTCTCTTGATAGACTTCCACCTTGTCAACGTGTGATCTCCCAGATCCACTTGGACTTCACTTAGTTCTGAACTAGGTCTGCTAGTCCCACTAGGGTTTCCCTTTGCCTAACCGCAGTTAGGCCTAGTCTCTTAATAGACTTCTACCTTGCTATACGATCTCCCAGATATACTTGAACTTCACCTAGTTCCCAATTAGGTCTGCTTAGTCCCACTAGGACTTCACCTTACCTAACTGCAGTTAGGTCTAGTCTCTTGGTAGTCTTCCACCTTACTAATGTGCGATCTCCTAGATTCTCTTAGACATTACCTAATTCCCAACTAAGTCTGCTTAGTCCCATTAGAGCTTCACTTACTTAACCGCAGTTAGGTCTTCACTAGTTAAGTCTCCAGTCAACCTTGACCCACTTCACCTGTTTCACACAATGTCTAAACATCATTGTCAAATATCGAAATTCAAGCTCACCTGAGCTTAGTTAATCTGGTCAACCTTGACCTAAAGAAGATTGTACTAATAATTTCTCCTTTTTTGATGTTTGACAATATGTTTAAGTTTGGCTAACCCATATTAGCCCAACTTGCTTCTTCACCTCATGCCAAAGCATAAATGAGGGTTTCTCTAACATAAACCCTACATTTTCTTCCCTTTGACACATATCAAAAATTCTCTCCGAGAATCAATATGTTCAAAGGTACCTAATAAAAGTCTCATACCTTTGATTTTAACCTATAACCTATGCTCAACTTCAAGCATCTTATCATTCCTATGAAGATCTCTAATATTTAATGTTGTCTCTTATTAAAAGAAATAAATCAGGTCTTTAAGGAAGACCTCCCCTTCAAAATATATCCTAAATATCTATCATTTCACCAACAATGATTTTGAGATCCTAAATCTTTAAGAAAGCTCAAAGTGAAGTTATGAAGTTTAAAAATTCAAAACTTGAATCGAAACCTCTCTTTAACCCATATTTTTCACCGAGATCCTTTTCCTTTTTTGTTTTCATCATGAAAATTACCCTAATATACTTATAAAAGTATTCTAGAGCGTTAGAGATTATTAGGTTACTCAAAATTACGCTAATGGACTGAAATCAGACAATTTCGACTGTGATAATCGATTGGTGTTAGGTCTCAGTCGATTAAACCACACCTTAAACGTCCACCTGATCGATTATGGCTATCTTAATCGATCGACTGATTGATTACGTGAGCTTTGTGCTCACAGAAAACCTTCACCAATCGATTGCCCAATCGTTTAGTGTATGTTCTAATCGATCACCTAATCAATTAGGAGTTTCTGGTTTCTAAAAATAATTTCAAAAACTCCTAAATAATTCTACAAAATTATAAAAATTAAGAAATT
Source organism: Boesenbergia rotunda (assembly GCA_024364735.1). Lineage (NCBI taxonomy): Eukaryota > Viridiplantae > Streptophyta > Magnoliopsida > Zingiberales > Zingiberaceae > Boesenbergia > Boesenbergia rotunda. The sequence continues at coordinate 301,534 of JAGFNQ010003259.1, read as the reverse complement.
TCGTGTATATATTATTTATGATATATACTATCATGAAAAAAATATTTTTTTATGAAAATAGCTTTCATTTTCATAGATTAACACAAAATTAAAAACTATTGAAATACTTCAATGTTTCACTCTATTTTCTATCCAATTCATCGATTATCAGTTTTATCAAAAGATAGTCTTCACTAAGGTTTTCCAAAATTGTTTTGAAATGATTTTCAAAAATAATTTCTAACCATATTCTTTGAGCTAAATGCACATGACTTGTATATTAACTTTTCCAATGATTGGAGTTCACTTAATTGCATGCTTTGATGGACCTAAAACTCAATAAGATGCACTTAATCAACACCTTGAGTTTTGTTTATCTTCTTAACATCTCACTTGTACCTAATGTATCTTCAAACACATACAAGTTAACTTATGATCTTTGTGAGATGTAAAAGTCATGTTCTTTCTAAACTAAGAGTTTATACATTTCAAACTAGATATTTTAAACTTTAATCATCCACCTAGGATATCAATCAATATCAATGTTCTTAATTTTAATATAATGAAATAATGCATGATAGTAAACATGATATGCATCATATGAATACTTTACGAAAGCAAAAATTATTATAGCTAAATGATGCATGTATGACATGACATGTGACATTTTCATAATCAAATATGAATATTAAAATATGATGTCATAACATATGATAGGGTATACATATCATGACATTTTAGCATCAAAAAAACTTAGATTCTCTATCTAAGTATCAATAATTCATCGTTAAGTCATTAATAGTCCTAATTTTGCCTTATCTTTCCAAGAGAATGTTAAAACTTCCAACTTGGCATTTTTTGGATTCTACCCTAGTTGTGCCAATTTTATCAAGTTCGATCTTCCAAAAATATAGTTTGACAAATTTGACTCTTCAAGAGTAAATAAAAGGACCTTTTCATTTTCAAGGGTGATCATCCCTTGAAAATGTGCCAAAGTGCTAACTTCATCAAGGTTGGATTAACTACTGTTCCCATTAGAGTTGACACTCTCTAAACCCCTCTATGGTGTAGAGAATATACTTTTAGGAACCCAAAACCTATTGATGCTTCTTGATTATTCTAGGTATTCATTAGAGATAACTTCCCTTGATACCTTCCTAATGACTTTCCTAGTCTTCTCCAAAGCCTTAGTCATGTTTGTCTTATCTAGGTCAATTCTAGAGACGACTTCTCTTGCGACCTTGACTTGACTCTTGGATTTAGACTTAGTTCCATATTTATATGGAACTCTATGATAAGATGACCTTTTTTTCTTGGCCTTAGGTTTGGACCTCAAGCCTCTCTTGGCGGGTCCTTATTCTCCTAAGTCTAGATTTTGACCTTTTAATCTATTAAATAAATTTTCTATTCTTTTAAGGGATTTATTTAATTTATCAAGTTTTGACCTCAAAACTTGATTCACTTGTCTTAAATTCTCAAAACTTGATTTCTTTAATTTATCAAGTTTTAAGGAATTATCATGAGTATTCTTCTTTTTAAGTCTAGATTTTGGTAGTCTACCATTAAGTGTCCTAAAATTTTCGTTGTGCTCATGAAAATTCCTATTTTCATAATAGTTAGCCCCAAGATGGTAAAATCTATTTGTAACATTAGGAGTGGTAGTTCTAGCCTGAAATGCCTTATAATTTTCCTTAGGTTTGTCATGTTTTCTATTCTCATGATAAATAGCACCAAAATAATAGAAGTTATTTCTAACATGCATTTTATCATGATGAAAAGAAGTACTATTACCTAATGGTACTTTAGAAGTATTCTTGGAAGCTTCTCTCGACTTGAGCTTCCTCCTGGAGGCTTCTCTTTTGAACATTGATTACAGTAGTGCCTCTTTTTATTGCAAGAGAAACACACAATATGTTTCTTGCCTTTGCGTATCACGGTTGAGGCATCCTTTGATTTTTCTTTTGCCTTGGGAACCATTTGTACCTTCTTCTTAGTTAATTTGAGACACTTGCTCTTATAGTGTCATTTTTGCCTACACTCAGAACAAATAATATGATCTTTATTTTTATAAATTAGAATTTCTATACCTTTGCTTAGAGGTGACACTTGACTCTTCTTCTTCATTGACTTTAGATGATGATGATGCTTTTCTTTGTTCCGATGTCAATGGTGAATTTTATTCCCTCTCAACCCTTGAGGTGGACGGACGCCTCTTCAATTTTATCTTCGGATGTTTAGTATCTCTCAACCTCCGAATCCTCTCCATCCGATGAATCTTCATCTTTGGATTTGTCTTGACTCAGCTAAGTGGAGGGATCTTCATGAAGTTTTGCCAATTTGCTCCATAGCTCCTTGACATCTTGAAATTTTCAATCTTGTCCAAAATTATGCTTGGTAATATATTAACCAATAATTTGGTTACTTTGTCGTTAGCTTCACACCTCTTGTTTGCTTCTCACTCCATTTGCTTTTCTTGAGGAGCATTCTCTTGCCATTTGTAGGAGCTTCAAAACCCTCTATTAGAGTAAATCATTGTTCTATCTTTATCATGAAGAAATTTTCAATCTTTGACTTTTATAGATGGAAGCTTGTAATTCCGAATGGCAGAGGTACCCAAATATCATAACCGAGCTCCATTTTGAAGTTGAATCTCTTGATGATGAGTCTTTTGACTTATGGAAATTAGGGTTTCTTTTTCAACTTATTCTTCTTCCTCTAGCTCTTGCTCTCTCGACGATGAGTCCAAAGAAGAGCGATCTCACTCAATACTACTTATTAAGACCAATAGGAGAGTCAGAAGAGGGGGGGGGGTGATTAGTTCTGATCGTTTCGTCGATGATTTCACAGCGGAATCTTCAAGCAATCGCTAACACTTTAACTTTACTTGGTATCCACCTCCTTGAGGTGACTAATACAAGGGTTCACTATTCCTCACTCTCACATCCACTATGAAAGATATCTTTTTTTGAGGTGGACAAGGCTCGTATAAGCTCTTAAAGAAGAACAATAAGAATACAAGTAAATATAAAAAAAAAACCATATAAGATTTATAACTATGAGCTCTTTTACTTTTCTTACTTTCTTCTAGTTTGGAACCACCCTTGATACTTGGAAATGCAACAATATCTGTCCCCAAGAAGAACACAAGAATGGGTGAAGGAGGAGAGGAAGAACTGCATCTTCATCCTATATGAAAACCCTATATACCACGACTTAAGGTTACCAATTAATTACCTAATCGATTACCACATCAGATCTAGCCGTTCAACGGTTAGTTTATGAAGCTTAATCAATTACCTAATGATTTAACACCTTTCTGTGCTCTCGCGCAACATAGCCTTAATCGATTGCCAATCGATTAAGACTTCCCTAATCGATTAGGGTTGCTTCTATTCTTGCGACAACACATTCGCCAATCGATCACCTGATCAATTAGGGTTGCTTATATTCTCGCGACAACACAGTTGCCAATCGATCACTTGATCGATTGGCCAACCCTTGATCAATCACCTGATCGATTAAGAGGGCTTCTGCTCTCGCGACAACACAACCACCAATCGATCGACCAACCCTTAATCAATCACCTGATCGATTAAGAGGGCTTCTGCTCTCGCGACAACACAACCACCAATCGATCGACTGATCAATTGTCCCACCGTTTAATCAATTTCCTAATCGATTAAGGGTCTTTCTGTTTCGCGAGAAATCACTCCCAATTAATCAGTTGACACCCTAACACAAGTCTATGATTCCCTTGCTAAGTGTCTAGTCAATCCTTGACCAACTTGGACTTTCCCTTGCCTAGGTCCCAACTAGGACTTTTCTCGTGCTAAGTATTTAGCTCCCAGCTAATCCACCTTGGACTTTATCTAGTTCCCAACTAGATCTGCCTAACTCTCGAGTTATGTGTAGTCTCTCAGTAGACTTCCACCTTATCAACATGCGATCTCCCAGATCTACTTGGATTTCACCTAGTTCCCAACTAGGTTTACTAGGGCTTCCCTTTGTCTAACCACAGTTAGGTGTTGTCTCTCGGTAGACTTCTACCTTGCCAACGTGCGATCTCCCATATCTACTTGGACTGCACCTAGTTCCTATCTAGGTCTGCCTAGTTTCACTAGAACTTCATCTTGTCTAACCGTAATTAGGTCTAGTCTCTCAGTAGACTTCTACCTTGTTAATGTATGATCTTCCAGATTCACTTGAACTTCACCTAGTTCCCAATTAGGTCTGTCTAATCCCACTAAAACTTCACCTTACTTAATCGCAGTGAAGTCTTCACTAGTCAAGTCTCTAATTAACTAAGTCACTTGACCTGTTTCACACAATGTCTAAATATTATTGTCAAATATTGAAACTCAAATTCACCTCAGCTTAATCAAACTGATCAATTTTGAACTAAAGAAGATTACACCACCAATTGATAATTACGAATCTAACCCATCGTTCCCACCTATTTCCGTTCTAATTAATATTTAAACGCAATCAAACTCAAATACTGAATTGAATTAATTAAAAAAAATAAAAACTTAATTATTTTATAAAGAAATCATATCAATGTCATTTATATTTGTTTAGAACAAAATTATGTCATTAAATTTGTAGTAATCTTTTAAATTTATGCAAGCACATATATATAATTTTATAATTCTTAATAACAAATTTAAAATTAACAAAGATATATTAATAAAAAATTAAAACTCTTAAAATAATACTTATTTTTTTAAACAAGAAAAAGAAATAAACTTAATAATAAAATAAAATACAAACTTAATAATTAATTTTATCAAAGAATAATCCACCATCTTAAAAATCTATAATTTATGTCAAATTGATATTGTTTGCTCCGAATAATCTTCTTAATTATTTATATAGTTTTTAAAATATTTTTTCTAAATCAATCTAAACTTATACAACTCATGAATCAATATATTTTTAGCATGATTAGACTCAAAAGAGTGAAAATAAATTATTGAATCAAATTTATTACTATATTTTTATAGCTAATAAAAATAAAATCAAGGCGATAATATTTTGACTAAAACAACAAATATAAATAAATTAAGATTATTAATATAATGCTTTCATGAAATTATATATATATATATATATATATATAGGAATGATCTGCTGCGGACCGCGCGTTGTATACCACATGCGGACTGGCGCCTGATTGGTCTGGTGACCAATCAGGCACACAACCTGCGACTTCTCGATACCAACGGTGGCCTTCGGCCGCCGTCCCGAACAAAACTATAATGGGGGGGGTGCGATGAACCCTAGGGGGTAGGGTGAACCCGTCGAGTACGAGTGCGCCCGTCGGGGACGCTCCCGAGCCTCCGGTGGCTGATCAGGCACACGACTTGCGACTTCTCGACACTAACGGCGGCCTTTGGCCGTCACCCCCGAACAAAACTATAACTCGGGAGTTTGCGATGAACCCTAGGGGGTAGGGTGAACTCGTCGAGTACGGGTGAACCCATCGGGGACGCTCTCGAGCCTCCGGTGACCGATTAGGCGTTAGTCCGTACGCGGTCTGGAGGGATCGATCCGTTATATATATATATATAATTTAGATGTGCTTTTAAATAAAAAAAATATGCATCATTTACAAAATTTAGAAAACAATAAAAATTTTTAAAAAAAAACTGAATTAAGTTTTTGGGAAAGAGATGAATATCACGATTGGCATTCTACTCTATTATCTCCCGTTTATTATGGATGATTTTTGATTGTATGTCTCGACTAAATTATAATACGAGAGCAAGATGAGTTTAAGGAAATCGCAAACAATTATGATTGGAAGGTGTGTGGTCCCTTGATTCGGTCGCAATGGATTATGATCTCAAAATGATACTTTAGTCGGAATAGACGGTCGAAGACTACTCATTGAAATGGTCATGATCCCGGCCTAGCCCACGGGGCTCGGCCGGCCAGTCTGGCGCCACGACTAGAGAGAATCAGGACCAAGGTCCTTCAAGCCCAAGCAAACCAAGGGGCCCAAGGGCCACGTTGATAGAGGACGAACCGGACCCGAATAGACACGGCAAGGACAGAGGTTTAAGGGACGGATCGACAAAGCCCCGGCCCATAAAAGTTCCCGGGCCAGGGAACCCGAGAACCCCCGACCGCCCGACACTCGACAAGGCCGAGCGGGCAACGCCGAGCACCCCTCGACTCGACCACTGAGATTGGCTCCCCAACCTAGAGCTAGGTCGGGTAAGCCAGTTCTCAGCACCACAACCAGGAGACCGAAAAGATGGCAAGATAGATATAGCTCAGCAACTCCCCACCCAACTCAGGGTGTACCTCGTGCACCTCAGCTATACTACACCCGACCCGGCCTATGCTACTCGGGCTCAACGGTCGGCAGTCGGTCTTCGGACCAGTCCTTCCTTATACCGCCGCTACATCAGGACATCATAGGTACGACCAGGACACGGGGACAGTACGGGCCTTACCCATTCATGGCACACGTCGCAGACATCCTGCTAACACTGTACTACTGTCCTACACGAGCACCCCGCACCATGCTGCGGGGCCGATCGGTACTCTCCCATGAGTTGACAAGCACCATACCCCTGCCCCATTGACACAGACAGGGGTTGTTAGCTCCCACAGCTATATAAGCCCCTTCCCTCTTCCTTCCGCAGGTATGCACACTTGTGCTCCCCTCTACTATTTTCTTCTACCACTATATTCCTGCGGATACTCACTTGACCGTCGGAGGGCCTGACTGGGGATTTTTCCCGGCGGATTTTCTAATGGTCAATTTCTCGTAGGTCGAAGCTAGATCGGCGCCAGGTCAGCAGCTCGTGGCACTCGGGAGACCATCTCGCTCTTGGGGCTTCCACCTCGCTTCGCAACAGGATCAAATTTGGCGCTAGAAGGAGGGCATTCAACCTGATCGGAAGTGCACGATGGAAAGTCCCAGCCGAGTCATGATGACCGTTACCCCCGAGGAGTGCGAGCTCCTGAGGGCCGCCTGAGCTTGAAAAACCCCTTAGAGACTGTCGCAAGCTGGGAGCCCGGCTACTCGAGCTCCTGAGCCGTCGACCCATGGCCCCGCAGGAGATTAGAGATGGGCTGCCCGACCCGAAGGAGGCTTGGCCCCCTTCCCCGTAGCTCCCGGTCGAGGTCGGGACGACAAGGCCGAACCCGCGCTAGTGGAGGTGCCCGCATCCAGTCGGACGCACGAACCCCGCCCCAAAAGGGGGAAGGCCCCAGCTATCGTATCACCGACTGCCTGGTGCGTAGCCCCTTCTCCTCTCGGATCTTGGAGGATCTAGTTCCCAGGCATCTCCGGTTCTTCACCATACCTGAGTACTCCGGGACCATCGCCCCCGAGGAGCATCTTATAAAGTTCGAGAGCGCAACCGTGCTACACCAGTATCTTGAAGGCGTGAAGTGCAGAGCATTCTTGATGACGCTTTCAGGACCCACTCAGCGGTGGCTCGGACAACTCCCCAGTGGGTCGATTGCAAGCTTTGGGGAGCTTAGAAGGACGTTCCTCCAGCACTTTGCCAGTAGTCGGAGGCACCACAAGACAAGTATCAACCTATTCGCCCTGAAGCAGGGTCCGAAGGAGTCGCTTCGGGCCTATATCAAGAGATTTAATAGGGTAGCGCTGGATGTGCTGACTGCCACACCCGAGGTGTTGGTCAGTGCCTTCTCCCAAGGATAACAGGAGAGAAAATTTTTCCGCTTGCTTATCAGGAAACCACCAAAAGACTTCGACAGCCTACTGGGAAAGGTTGTCAAATATGTCAACGTGAAAGAAGTGCAGGCCGCTCGAAAAAAAGAGTCGCTCACCACACCACCTCCGAAGTCCACACAAATCAGGTCGCCAGGCGGGCCCATCCGCAGCCCGCGAGGACTCACTGATCGAGCGGAGAGGGAACACCGCCATGTGCAGCAAGTGACTCAGGGGTGTCTGCCGACCCATTGGAGGTCCTACTACCCGTTTCATCATAGTCACGCCCGTGACACGGAGGAGTGCCGACAGCTCGGTAGAAGGCAGGCTCTTGCCCCTACCACGCAGGGACAAGAACGACAAATCTCCTCTGGGCGCAGCCCCGGTCGGGGAAATCGGACCATCGCCCCAGCCGTCAGAGAACCCAGGCAGGATTCCCCGAGCGTTGGTAGCTTGTTCCCTCAGGGAGGGCGAGTCGAGTTGGACAACATGGATGAGCAGCGGGCCAATCAGCCGAACGCCCCTCGAGGAGGAGTACATGTGATTTCGGGTGGGCCGGGCAGGGGAGGGTGTCCTCGAGCCGGCTATCCAAATAATTGTATTCTGTAACCCAGCAAGGATAGTGGAAGAGTCGTATTCTTGGATAAGGGGAAAACACTCCAGACTCTCGCTCCATGCGAGTTATAAGTGGACATGCTCCCACGAATCCCTCAGCTCGACTCCCAGTCCGGATGCGTGGCAGCCTACGCTCCCTGGGATACCTCCGACCGAGAAGCCAGACTCTCGCTCCATGTGAGCTAGTTATAAGTGGGCATGCTCCCATGAATCCCTCGGCTCGGCTCCCAGTCCGGACGCGTGGCGGCCCACGCTCCCTGGGATACCTTCGACCGAGAAGCTAGACTCTCGCTCCATACTAGTTATAAGTGGGCATGCTCTCACGAATCCCTCGGCTCGGCTCGGCTCCCAGTCCGGATGCGTAGTGGCCCACACTCCCTGGGATACCTCCGACCAAGAAGCCAGACCCTTGCTCCATGCGAGTTATAAGTGGGCATGCTCCCACGAATCCCTCGGCTCGGCTCCCAGTCTGGATGTGTGGCGGCCCACGCTCCTTGGGATACTTCCGACCTAGAAGCTAGACTCTCACTCCATGCGAGTTATAAGTGGGCATGCTCCCACGAATCCCTCGGCTCGCCTCCCAGTCCGAATGCGTGGCGGCCCACACTCCCTGAGATACCTCCGACCAAGAAGCCAGACTCTCGCTCCATGCGAGTTATAAGTGGGCATGCTCCCACGAATCCCTCGGCTTGGCTCCCAGTCCGGACGCGTGGCAACCCACGCTCCGTGGGATACCTCCGACCGAGAAGCTAGACTCTCGCTCCATGTGAGTTATAAGTGGGCATGCTCCAACGAATCCCTCGGCTCGGCTCCCAGTCCGGACGCGTGGCGGCCCACGCTCCCTGGGATACCTCCGACCGAGAAGCTAGACTCTCGCTCCATGCGAGTTATATGTGGGCATGCTCCCACTAACCCTCGGCTCGGCCCCCATTCAGTACGTGTTTCAATCCACGCTCCTTGCAAACCGGCCAACCAAATGTACACGCCCTCGAACTACTGATCCAGCAACGGGGCGATCCCCTTTCACTGAAACATAAGTCAATCCTAAACGACTAAAACACCCCAAGCAGGTACGCCGCTCGGAGACCGATCCTTAGTGGGGACTTAAGCGAGGTCGGGCCCCTTGGGGCAGCCCAGTCGACAACCTGCCCAAGTCGACCTCACAGAAAGAAAGTAAGGGTTTGAGCCTTCATTCGAACCAATGGTGCTTAGACGCAAAACGAACAATCGACAAATCATAGAAATAGGAGAAAAGGGATTTAGTATTCAAAATGGGTTCATTACAGAACCGAGGCTAGGCCTCTACCAAAGGAAACTAAAAGGAGGAAGACCCGGGCTTCACTCAAAGGGACGGAAGACCCACTCCAGCCCTCGGGTCAACCCTTGCCTTGTAGGCTAGGAGTTCCTCCAACTCCTTCTGGATCGCCGCCAGCTCCGCCTCTTGAGCGGCCTGCCGCTCCTTAAGCTGGTTGAGCTCTCCCGAGCGGACACGCAGCTCCTCGTCCCGCTGCGACAACTGGGTCTCCAAGGCCTCGGATCACTTCGCCTGGACAGCTAACTCCCGCTCCTTGGCCACCAGATCTGCGTGCAGAGCGGAGGCTGATTGAGACATCTCTAGGAGCTTTGCCTTGGCCTGGACAAGCTCAGCCCGAGCCCGCCCCTCGAAGGCCCAAGCCTTGCGCTCTGCATATTCCAAGCAGGTGACCCGGTGTTGCGCCTGGTCAGCCACCGCGCTGGACGAGTCTAGCTCCGTCTGGGTCTCCACCAGTCGCGCCTCCAAATGAGCCAAACGATCTTGTAAGGCCAAGTTCTCGGCCCCACAGCTCATTCAAAGTTTCCTCATTGGAAACCAGCTGTGCATGGCGTAGCTGAGTCTCCAACCTCTCCACCCGAGATTCAGCCTGCTGTCGAGCCCTGGTATGGGCTTCAAGAGAAATAGCCAGGCTGTAGGCCGAGCCGAAATGCTACAGGAGAAGGATCGATCTTAGTGTCAAGGTCAGAATAAGAATAAGGAAAAACGTGAAACAAACGTACCTGACTGGCCTCCAAAATAAAGCCATTGGCCCTATTGGACAGGCCCTAATTGTCGGCTTCCCGGAGGCCTTGATAGAAATGGTCGCCTAGCGGACCATATAGATGGACCTTGCGGGCCGACTCAGGCGGCTCGACGGTCGACACCTCGTAATATGTGCCATCGATGGATCGGGATGGCAAGATTAAGTGTAAGGGTCGGTTGTCCGAGGCTTCAGCAGGAGGAGAGGGAGCCTTGCAGAGCCGGATTTCCAGGGAGTCGGCCCAGGTCAGAGATAGAGAAGTGGCCACCTGAGCGGGAGGCACCGGAGCAGGTACCGCCTGTTGGTGCTTGGATGACTAGAGAGGGGGGGGTGAATGTAGCCAGACACTAATTTCTTGCTCTTTTAGGTTTTCTGCACTTGAAGGTTAGCAACAGCAGCGGAAACAAAACAAAACAGAGAAACAGAATTGCAGAACCTAAAACCCTAAACTAAGCACAAGCTCAAGATACTAACAAGGAGGATTTACAAGGTTCGGCGATAACTTGCCCCTACTCCTTGGCGTGCCCGTGGGGTGGGTGATCCCTTGATCGTCGGCAGATCAAGCCCCGGGAAATCCGGATAAGATAACACCTCCTTCTCGGTGGAGAAACCTCTCCACAGCAGATAGTCTCAACAAAATGATGGAAATACAGCACAGAGACTAGGAAAGCTTACAGAGCGTGAAAGAGATAGTATACAATGCACAACTCACAACCCAGCAAGATCCTGGCAAGAGCCTTCACCCGGCTCCTCCTTCTCGCGTGGTGTCTGCTTGCAAAACTTCTCTTTCTGGCTCAAAGCTCTCAAGATGCAGTAGCTTCAAAGAATGCTCAAAAGTATGCTTCAAGGTATCGGATGAATGAATGTTGTCGCTCAAGCAGAAGTGATGTTGCAAGAAGAGCTGAAGTGATCCCTTCTCTTCTTCGCTAGCCAGCTCTTAACCTGCTTCGCCAGTTGCCAGGTCACAGACGCTCCTCTGCAGCTCACCAGCTGCTCATCTGAAGCAGCCCAGCTACCCCTGACCTCCTCTGGACTCACTGGACCCTCTCCAGTCGAGCCCTAGGTCATTAGCTTCTCAGCCGTTGCAGCTCACGCCAGAAGACGTTGAAACCTGAGAAGAGGAAAGCATCAAAACTGTGGCACCGAAAGATCTCAGTTGACCCTCCTCCACTACTTGAAATCACCCCTGCATCACCTGCACACTTAACAGAGGTTTACCAAATGAAATCAAACTTACATCAGTAATAGCAGAGGAAATCAGAGCGAAATCAGAGGTGTTCAGAGCGCAATCAGAAATCTGATAGCACATTTTGAATTAAAGTTCAGCTTCTGATCGGTCACCAGATCGATCAGAGAGGACCCTGATCGGTCACCAGACCAATCAGGGTAAGCCCTGACCGATTAGGCTGGAGCCTGATTGGTCCACAGTGAGAAACCTGAGATCGCGGGTTTTTGTGATCGGTCACCAGATCGATCACCAGACCGATTCAGTAGTCTAATTGCCATAACCCGCAGGAATTACACGCCTGATCGGTCACCAGACCAATCAGGTTGTGCCCTGATCGGTCTGGTGACCGATCAAGTCACTCCCTGACCGGTCAGGAGCCATCCTGATCGATCATAATGAGGAACTCGCGATATTGATCGTTCACCAGAACGATCAGAAGCTCTCCCTGATCGGTCACCAGACCGATCAGGAGCCGAATAGAATCCTTTCTGTTCTCTAACTGATCAGACACCAGACCGATCAGGAGTCGAACATAAGCCAAACATTCTTTCTGTTCTCTCCCTGATCGGCCACCAGACCGATCAGACTTCTCTGGATCGGTCACCAGACCGATCCACGAAGGGAGTTCGTGCCAACTTCCCTGATCGGTCACCAGACCGATCTAGAGACTTCCAACTCAACTCTACGTCAAGAGAACGGGCTCCCTAGCCTTCTCTGACTCATGCTCAGTCCCCTGGACCAAGACTCCGTGCCCGGCTTCACTCACCGGGACTTCATTCAACCTAGCTTCCCAAGCTAGGACCTGGCTTCACTCACCAGGGTTTCAATCATCTTAGCTTCCCAAGCTAGGATCTGGCTTCACTCACCAGGATTTCGTTCAACCTAGCTTCCCAAGCTAGGACCTGGCTTCACTCACCAGGGTTTCATTCAACCTAGCTTCACTCACCAGGGTTTCAATCAACATAGCTTCCCATGCTAGGACCTGACTTCACTCACCATAGTTTCAATCAACCTAGCTTCCCAAGCTAGGGCCTGGCTTCAGTCACCAGGGTTTCAATCAACCTAGCTTCCCAAGCTAAGACCTGACTTCACTCACCAGGGTTTCAATCAACCTAGCTTCCCAAGCTAGGACCTGGCTTCATTCACCAGGGTTTCAATCACCCAGCCTCACTCACCGGGAGTCGTGCCCAGTCCCCGACCAGGACTTAAACCAGACTCATCTCATTAACCTAAACTAAAATCGGTGTCAACACCAAAACAACAATCAAGGTCAGACTGCATCAACGCCGCCGAGGCAGAGGACACCGAAACAGGTGCCACGGAAGCAGGGGACGCTGAAGAAGAGGCCGTTGGGGAAGGAGCTGCTACCTTCTTCTTCTTCTGTGGCCGCGAAGTGTCAGAGGTCCCGATTGGGAGAGAGGCAGGAAGCACGGACGTTGGGTCGGTCGGTCGATCCCTTCGGTGCTTGGTGACCAAGGGTTAGTCATCCACATCTATAGGCTCGGGACCAGAAACCGACACCACCCTTATCCCAAAGGCAGACACTTCGGTACCAGGCACCACAGGAGGAGCTGCCTCTTGCTGAGCCAATTGTTCGCCAACCATAGAGGTGAGTTCGACGTCATCTAGGGAAAACCCCTCCTCTAGGGCAGCGGCCAACATCGTATCTATCACAGAGAAATAAGGGTTTTAGACAAATATAAATATTTGAAAGACTGAATACCGAAGTAACCGAGTGAAAAAGGCAGTTGCCGGAGAAGATGACTGGAGGACAGACGTCAACGGGAGTCGCTGAAACCCTAACAGAGCAAGCTACGGCAGCAGACCGGTGCTAGAAGTAGAGAGCGTTGGTAAGAACGACAAAGTAAGAGCCTATATATAGGGTCGAATGGTCAATCCTAACCATTCGATAAGATCCAAGCCAAAGGCGAGAAAGAAGCTGGGTTGTTCGATGGAACTCGCGGAAAATCCCGAGGCTCAGTGGGGAACGTGCACGCCCATCATTCGTGGATCCCGACGGTAGACACTTCATCGCCCGGGACACCAAAAGTTGGGGTACGCGTGGCCTCGCTAATTAATGATTAGTGGGAAAGATACAAGGCAACTCGTATCAAGGATGAAACGAACAAGACAGTCCGGCGGCAGACGCTCCGTCGCCCGAGACACCAATAGCCGGGGTACGCGTGGCCTCGCTAATTAATGATTAGGGGGAGGGATATGAGGCGGCTCGTATCAAGGATAAGGCGGATTAGACAGTCGAAAGGACATTGACCTGCCCATCGGGCGATTGGCTCGAAAAAGGCTGGCCCGGGCCAGCATCTCGGTCCTAGCGAATTATAGATGGGCTTGCTCTCTCGAACCCCTCGGCTCGGCTCTCAGTCGGCCCACGCTCCCTGGGTGTGACCCGACCGAGTGTCCAGACTCTGGATTTCATGCGAGCTGCAGGTGGGCATGTCCCCGTGACCCCTTTGGCTCGGCTCTCAGTCTGGACGCATGGCGACCCTTGCTCCTTGGGATTAGGCCGACCTAATGGCAAGACCCTGAACCTCCCGAGGCAGCCGCTCTATATGCTTGGCTGGATTCCCTTCGCTAGATTCTCTATTAATCTCCCTGAGTGGTCAACACTTAGAAATAATCTTGCCCGAATACTTCACCTAGTCACTTATAAAGCCGAGTTACTCGATTGATCGCCTCACCCGAATTGACCTCACTCACAATTGCCCAAACCATTGACACAGAAATAAAGACATGCACATCATAATAAGCACAACAAGAGAAGATTTGTATTAACAGCTAAGGTATTACAAAAATTGAGGCAAGCCTCTACAGGATAAAGAAAATGGAAACAAAATACCAACCCTCACTTGAAGGGTCGCCGGACCTCCTCGGGCAAGTTCTGGGCCATGCCCGAGAGCTTGACTGTTGAGAGAGGTAGGTCGGGGGCAATGTGCCCGTCCTGCCCGAGCTACTCGAACATGTCAAGCATCTGGTGCTTCAACATGGCTCGAAGCTGCTCAGATGGCTTGAAGCCGCTCAGACACCTGCCGAATGAACTCCATAGAGTTGATATATTCAACTCTACGGGCGTCTGATGGACCCGAACTAGGTGTCACGAAAGTGGGTCTCAAATTTAGATATTTATGAAGCTGGAAACCCTTTTTGCAATCAAAGAATAAAAGCGTAGTAAAGGGGCCACAGGTCGTATTTTTCCAAGAGCTAGTTCAAGTTGTTCGATTCGTGCTCGAGTTTATGTGTCGTCAAGAGTTTTGGCTTTCAAATTAAATCTTGGGGTTTTGGTTTCAATTAGCAATGAAAATGCAATGGAAAGAAAGGAAATGTAACTAAATGAACTAAACAAGGGGAATTCAATTGCAACTAAATGCTAAACAAACAAAGCAACGCAGTAGCTGAATTTTCATTTGAACCTAATGTAAAAAACTTGCCTCCGGATCAATGTCTAAGCTGCATTTGATACAAAGTGCAAAAACTAGAGCTGAGATGCAGAAATAATGATCGAAATTCAGACACAAGCTAGAAGTAAAAACAAGGATTCAGAACTGAACTAATGGGAAGAAATGACACCACAACTTAGGAACAATCCAAATACAATTGCAAGCTGATATGCAGCCATGAAACTTAACAGTTCAAAACTGATCGCATGCAGAATTTAACTGCTGATTTTCAGAATCCGAATGCAAAGTGCAGCTACAAAATGAGTGAGGATACAAACACATCAACTGAGTTCAAGTGTGCAGAACTAGAGTTCAGATAGGATTTAGAATGGCTAACATTTACTTGGCACACACTACAACAATTTTGGACTGAAATCTTTTAACAATCAATCTGAAACTATCAAATGTAGAAATGAATTCAGAATTCAGAAACTGAATGCAGTGATATTACAACAATTCGAAGGCAGAAATTCAACAACTTTAATGCAGAACAAAGAGATCAAATTGAAATCTGAGCAATGGTTCATTTAACAGGGACCTTTTGATGAACTGAGATCGAGAAGAAACTAAGTGATACGCAAGTAAAACAAAGCTGATACAAAAGAAACAAAATTAATGTGCAGAAATGTGAAGGACTGAAACACAAAGAAGAAACTGAAACTGAAAAACAGGGAACTGAATTGCAGGGAACGAAATTTAAATGCTCTGTTAACTAGATAAGCATCTATCTTGCTTGAATGCAGAAATTAACCACTACTGAATGCAGAAACAATTTATAAAACAAGCAACTCTGATACCAGTTCAGAAACTAAATGAGAATTCAGAAATTTAAATGGCACGCAACTACAAATTTGATACACACACAACAAAACCGAAATTAAACTGAAATTGAGTTCAATTGCTCACTGAACAATATCCCTAGCTAGTTTACTTGCAGAATTAAAACCTAACTAAAGTAGAGGCAATTCAGAAATGAAACTAATAGCTGTGATACGAAATCATGAAATGAGATTACAGCTAAAATTTAAACTATTGACAGGAATAGAACCGCAATAAGAACTAAACTTCGATGCCTTCCCTAGCTCGAGATCCTCTTGCCGTCACACAAAAGTGAGCCTCGAACCCCTCAGCTCCATAGATTATCGGAAAAAATCTGTCTCTGTATTGAATCCAACTCGAATCTGCTCAAGTCTTAAGAAAACTCATCCAATCTGATTCGATCTCGTTAGGTTGGATCGCGATGGAGATTTGGAGATGATCAGAGCTCAGTCGAAGACCCTCCGGCCAGCTCAGATAGAATGGAAGTGGCACCAAACGAGATCTAATCATCCAAATGATAGATCTGAAGAAACCCTCATTCAACCCTGTTTTTGAACAACTTGGAGCTGAAATCTTCACGGCAACAGACTTCCGATGATCTAAATCTCGATCCAGGAATGTAAACGAAGTGGTCACGCCCTCCACTGAAGAAAACTTGAAGAAAAACAGTAACAAATGTGAAGAAGACGAAGACAGTGCTGAAGCTCGGCGAGAACTCGACAATGAGATTTGAACAGGGGATCGGTTTTTATAGTTAAAACAGTGGACGACTCAGATTAATCCCACTCCATCCAACGGTTGATCTTCGTCCGATTTGACTCAAATTTTCCAGATCTTGATCAGAGGTCAGGATCATCCTCGTGGTAGCTCGGATCTTCTAGATTTGAAGCGGATGGTTCAAATCACCTTGGTCTTTGAATGGACGGTATAGATCTCTCTGATCGTGATCCAACGGCCATATGATCTCAGATTGAGCTGAAACCTTCAGATCTTGATCTGATCGCTAGATTAGCCTTAAACCCAACTCGGATTGATCAGAAGTTCTCAAATGGTCTAGATCTAACCATCTTTGCATCGGACGGTCCAAATTAGTTGACGCTTGATTCCTTTGATCTGGTCCACTTTTGACTCAACCTTGACCCAACATAACCTAGGTCCACGATCCTTCCAAGCCTACAAAAATAGATCAAAAAATTAGTGACAAAACAACTCAAATATATCCAAATTTGCAATTAGGTCCAAAAAGAGTATAAATCCTAGAACCTAGTGTAAATCCACAATTATACAAGTAAAATATGGGTCAAACACGGATTTAAGCATATAAAATGCTCAATAAAATGACACTTATCAGCGTCCCACCGTGTCGCCTCATCAGCCTTGTAGGCCCGTAGCTCTTCGAACTCCGATCGGGCTGACTCCCAGGCGGACTGATGCACGCGCAGCCGAACCAGCTCCTCAGCCTGAGCACATAGCTTGGCATCCCAACTGGCCAGTTGGCCTGCTAGCGTGCTGACCTCCTGCTCCTTGGCCGCCAGTTGAGCGTGTTGGGACCGGGTGCATGTCGACAAGGATATGAGTTCGTAAAATTTTAAATTTTTACGTGCAGCGGAAGAATTTGCATAAAATAATTTCCTAAATTATTTTAACTTCGTATCTAGCATGCAACCTTATAATGTATCGACATAATCATAAAATAAAAGTTTGCGAAAAGTAAACTAATTTACCAAGTACCTCGCGTAACTCGAAGTAAGGGACGAGATCCAACCGTAGCGTCCCTTGGAAGCTTCGCCTCTATTCGCGTCCACGCCGAGTTCTCTTCGGGATGACTTCGCAAAGTCACGAGTTTTGTGCCGACGAGAACTACTAGATTCTCTATAGGCACAACTTGAAAGATCAAGAGAGGAAAGATAGGAAACTAACCAACGAAGTAACGGAATCGAATTCCGGGAAGAGAGGAGTCGCTATCCGCTTCTTCTTCTTCGTGTTCGGGTTCTCCTTCTTCTTGAAAGCTCACGCCAACTTCACCTTGGATGTAGGTTAGGTGCGCCGGCCCTAAACCACAAGGGTGGGCACCGACCCTAGGCAAGAGAGGGAGAGGGAGAGGAGAAGAGATTAAGAGAGAGAGGGAGAGAATAATTAATCTCTTAATTACTCAATTTGAATTAAGGGCTAACCTTTGGTTCCTTTATATAGTAGCAACTCCTTTGCTAAGTCTCCCTCTAAACCGAATTAACGGAATTAGCTATAAGAAATTTATCTTATAAATTTTCTTATTACTTATTCCTTTTAAGCCTAGTTTTATTATAACTAATTTATAATAAAACAAATTAGTTATCATAAGAAATTTATCCTATAAATTCTCTTATGAATTTTATTATAACTAACTTTATAATAAAATTAATTAATTATCATAAGAAATTTATCCTATAAATTCTTATGAATTATTCCGTTTAAACCAAGTTTTATTATAACTAATTTATAATAAAACAAATTCTTCTTCTCTTTAAATTATAAAATAAATTTTATAAGAAATTTATAAACTTTCTTATTATGGAAAAATCAATTCATAATTGATTTTATAAAATTAAAATAAACCAATTCATGGATTATTTTAATCTTTCATAAAAGAATAAATTTCTATAAATTTATTTATATAAATTTCTTTATACAAATTTATTTATCCATAATTTATAAAATAAATCGCACTAGATTTATTTTATTAATTAAACCAAAATTAATTGGTTTTTCTCCTCTTTATTGGCCGGCCACCAAAGGGGGGTTTGGCACCCTCTTTGGCCGGCCAAACCAACCCGAACCGCCGCGAATTAAACTCATTTAATTCGCCTAAAAAGTCTTCAAAAGACTTAGCCATTTTTAGCTTCCATTGCGCCTCTGACTAACTCAGATTCGACTTATTTCTCTTGATCGAAAAATCTAATTTTCAACTCGTTTTAAATCCCTCGGATTACTCATAGTGCGTGTGACTAAATAGGCTTTCGATTTATGTTGGCCGTCTATAATTAACTAATTATAGAACGATCATGAGTGGCACCTAGTAGTACATCATGATCCCCAATTAATCGAAAGATCAACGGTTTGACCTCAGAAGAAATTATTCTGAAACCCTTCAGCAGCTCTAATGAATCGTGCCACATTCCCTTCACCACCTTATACCCACTTGGTTCAGGACACGGTCTATGGTGTCAGTCCCCACTAGGCTGACTACGTCACACCTAGCCCAAGTAGTGTCTTTCTCGTCCTTTGGATTTCTAATTACTCTCATGTATTTTAGAGACTCTCACTCTAAACATGATATGCTCTGGCCAGAGGCTTTGAGTAACAATCCGACGATAGGCCTAGGTATACATCTCCTCGCAAGGAGTGGTGAATCCTTTGTAGGCTGTTCAAACATCTTCGGGCACTTCGACTTATACCCGATCATCCTGGGTCCACACCTCCTTGGAGATGCTTGCTTAAGATGTCAAAGTATAAGTCTCCATGACCAAGATGACTTGAACACCGCAAGTCAAAGGAACATCGCACTTAAGCCGCAGTAAGATCTTCATTGACATATCTACATGTAGATTCCCATATGAAGTCTTACAGCTAGTCACTCCAATGAACTAGTTCCCTTAACTAGCATCCATGTTTATCTCCGAACATCCCAATGTCACCAGCCAGTGAGAATCAGCTGAATAGAGAATAACCCATGCTAGTCTCAACAGAATTGATAATGTCCGTATTTATCAATTCATCGACTAGGGATATTTCCAACACTTCACATTTGCACATTTAGAGATAATCACTAGTTGTGATCCCATCACAAATTCTTTTATGCTGTGAACTGTATGGCGGACATTCAGTAGATGAGTTTAAGATCCCAATCAAATACACAAACATGTATACTCAAATAGTGAATTATCATTTATTGAAATAAATGTTTACAATCATAAGGCGATTGCCTTAGGACACTTCTCTCATATCACTAACAGAGCGTGCAGGGGTTCGAAGACCTGGGTTGCCTCAAGGAGGTCAGCTTGAGTCTTCTGTAGCTCCTCCTGCAATTGGTCCTTGAGAGCCCAAGCCTTGCGCTCCGTATGTTCGACTTGAGCCACTCGGAGGTGCGCTTGGGCGATTGCTGTATCGACCGAGATAATATGCGCCTTAGAGGTCTCCAACCGCTCCTCCGAATGGGCCAACATGTCTTGTAGGGCGATAACCTTGGCCCTTAGGCCATTAAGAGAGGCCTCGTTAGAAGTCAGCCGAGTGTGTCGGAGCCGGGTCTTCAGATGCTCCACTCGGCGCTCCGCTCGGAATCGGGCATGGCATGCGCCAGCATGGTCAGTGGCATGCCGTAGCTCATAGCCCAAAGCTGCAATGCATAAAAAAGGCCCCTGTCAATACCCCGAGTGGGGATGGCGTAAGGAATAAACGAAAGCCATCTTGGCATACCTGGGTAGCTGTCGACATGAAGGTGTCTGCCCGGATGCTCGGACCACGGAAATTGCATTCTCGCAGGTCGTGAAGGAAGTGGTAGGCAAGTGGTCCGTGTAACTGGACATCTTGCGTTCGGCTGGAGGTCACGCCACTCGGCTTCTTCATGCTCATGCGGAGGTCGGAGATCGATGGCAGCAGAAGATGCATCAAAGACTGCTGGAGCGAATCCCCAGATCGGGGAGAGTCTGACTCGCCCGAGGGCGCTTGATGCGAAGAAGACGGTGGTATGGAGGGCTCAACCACGGACTCCTTCCCCTTCTACCTTTTGCTCGGTTGGCTGGTAGAAGCCTCCACGAGGTCGGTGGGTAGGGGCTCGGCTCGACTCAGCGTGCTCGCCCACGCGGGAGGATGAGAGGCTGATCGTCTTCCGACTCAGACTTGGAAACCTCAACGGATGCCGGTGCAGGAGCGGGAAGTGCAGGACGTGACGACTCGGCGGCAGGTGGAGCCGCCTCCTGCTGAGCTAGTTACTCGACCGTGCGAGCCTCCAGCTCATCGTCCTCCAAGCCAAAGCCCTCCTCCAGAGCTGTCGATAGCATCATGTTGACTGCAAAATAGGCAACGCTTAGTCAGCTATAAAAGGACAAAGGACAAAACAGTGAACTTACCAAATGAGACAGGCCATTGAAACGACACCAAGCTGAGCCTGAACACGTACAGGATGCCCTCGCTCAGTAGATTCCCTCTATGAAAGTGCCGACCCCCGATTTTGGAGAGGGCTGATAGATAAAGAGGGGAAGACCGGTAGTTCTTATGGAGGGGTGGAGGAGGAGGGAGGTCCGCTATCCATTTGACCGCCCAGCATGAGGTCAGGATAGTATGAATATAGAAGTATTGCTCCTTCCAACCTTTGTTAGAGGTTGGAAGTTTCGACAAAAAAGATGTGTGGGCTCGGGCTTGAAAAAACAAATCACCTGACTCTTATTTTTTCGGGTAGAAGAAGTAGTAGAATACTTCAGGCCTAAGGGGAATTCTATACAGAGAAAAGATGATTACCGACCCGCAAATGAGTCGGATGGCATTCGGGGCCAGCTGAGACAAGGAAATACGGAACAAGCGACAGATCGAGGTAATGAAACGATGAATTGGAAAGCGCATCCCGGCCTGCAGATGGTCCCGGGAGATGGTGATATAATGAGGGGGAGGGTTTGCAGGTCGGTCGGAGGAACAAGGCAATCGAAGAAGGTGGTCGGGCGAGATGTGGTAATCGGCACGAATCTCCTCTAGATCGTGATAGTCAAGCTCGGACACCGTGGTAAGGTACCAAGGGTCTGAGGGGGAAGATGAGGAAGCGATAAGGAGAGAGAAAGGAAAATAGACTGATCGAGTGAAAATGAGCTCGCCGGAGAAGATGATCGGTAGCGCGCGCCACCAAACCTCACCGGAACCCTAGCAGAGCACGCGAGAACAGTAGTTCGGCGTCGGGGGGGGGGGGGGTAAAAGGTGAGAGTAAAATCCGAAGGGTAAAAGCCTATTTATAGGGCCTGAGAAGTGAAGCCGACCGCCCGATGACATGCCAGAAGAAAAGCGGGAAAAGACGCGATCCGTCCTATCAGGCCCAGAATAATCCCCGAGGCGGCATGGCACACGTGCCCGCCAATCATTTGCAGGGACTAGCGGCAGACCCCTCGTGGCTTGGGAAGGCAATAGGAAGAAGACACGTGGTTCAGCGGTTAAATGCCGCAATCAATGCGAGGGATACGAATCGCCTCGACCATAATGAGGGATGGAATAGAAAAGACGGAATGAGGTGACCGGATCGGCCGGTCGGGAAGCACACCCAAAGAAAGCTATTAGGGTCGACAGGAATGAGGTGGGCCCTCGAGTACGCCAGGCTCGCTCTGAAACAGCAGTCCAGTCAGTCGGACTCGACGCTTCCTTCGACTAGACTCGAGGGAGATGCTTATGATCCCGGCCTAGCCCACGGGGGGCTCGGGCGACCAACCTGGTGCCACGACTAGAGAGAGTCAGGACCAAGGTCCTTCAAGCCCAGGCAAACCGAGGGGCCCAAGGGCCACGTCGACAGAGGACGAACCGAACCTGAATACACATAACAGGGATAGAGGTTTAAGGGACGGATCGACGAAGCCCCGACCCATAAAAGTTCCTGGACAGGAACCCGAGAACCCCAGACCGCCTGCCCCTCGGAACCTGGCAGGGCCGGGCGGGCAACGCCGAGTACCTCTCGACTCGGCCACCGAGATCGGCTCCCCGACCCAGAGCTAGGTCGGGTAAGTCAGTTCTCAGCACCACAACCAGGAGACCAGAAAGATGGCAAGACAGATATAGCTCAGCAACTCCCCACCCGACTCAGAGTGTACCTCGTGTCCCTCGGCTATACTACACCCGACTCGACCTATGCTACTCGGGCTCGACGGTCGGCAGTCGGTCTTCGGACCAGTCCTTCCTTATACCGTCGCTACATCAGGACATTGTAGGTACGACCAGGACACGGGGACAGTACGAGCCTTACCCATTCATGGCACACGTCGCGGATATCCTGCTAACACTATACTACTGTCCTACACGAGCACCCCGCACTATGCTGCGCCGTCGATCGATGCTCTCCCATGAGCTGACAAGCACCATACCCCTGTCCCATTGACATAGACAGGGGTTGTCAGCTCCCCCGGCTATATAAGCCGCTCCCCTCTTCCTTCCGCAGGTATGCGCACTTGTGATCCCCTCTACTATTTCCTTCTACCACTATATTCCTGCGGATACTGACTTGACTGTCGGAAGGTCTAACCGGGGATCTTTCCTGACGGGTTTGCTAACGGTCAATTTCTCGCAGCTCGGAGCTTGGTCGGCGCCAGGTCAGCAACTCGTGGCACTCGGGAGACCATCTTGCTCTTGGGGCTTCCACCTCGCTTCGCAACAAGATCAGGTCCCATCCCTTTCACCTTGTTTGGAAAGGGATGTAATTCAATTCCACCGTTTAGAATATTTTTCTGCCAGGAATTGATAAGAAATTGGAATTCAATTTCTTTCAAATCCTTCAAAATAAATCAGACCTAAAAAGGTCTGATTTGTGAAAAGAATTATTTTGATAAATAAAAATTATTAAAGAGTCTTTATTTTTTATTCAATATCATTTTAGATGAAGATGAAGAATAAAATAATAAAAATATAAGAATTGAATTCAATTATATTAAATTTAAAATCAAAAAATTTAATGTAATTCTGTAGTAACTATTCTAAATATACTATTCAATTTAATTCGTTTACTTGACCGTTTCCAAACAAAATCGGAAATTTTGATTGCTGCAGTAAAAAGTAATTATTTAGTTTCGATTTCCATCACTTCGCTCTCCTCCCTAAACCACTTCGTACCAGACTACGAGGCTTCCAGAAGATCCATTTGCCTCTCCTCGCTCTCGCCCTCTTTATTCCCCCTCTCTACGCTTCTTCTCTGATGTGATTCGAAACCCTAGGATCGATCCCGGTCCCATGGTCGCCTCCGCTTCACCGATGGGGAATTCGGGCTCCAGCCGCTCGTCGCCATCGTCGTTGCTGGAGGCGGAGGCACTGGACGCCGAAGACTCTTCCGGACACTCATCCGCAGCGGAATCTGCGGAGTTCTACGATCGCCGGGTCGGCGATATACTGGTAGGTTCGATTTTCAATCCAGGCTGCTGTTGCGGTTCCTTACCTCAATTGAGATGGCAGACCCAGGTCTTGTCGAGTAGGAGTGAGGAGTACCGGCTTCTGTTTCGTCTTCCTTCCGAAGAGGTCAGTGGTGTTTGTGCGTGTAAGAATTGCTCCTTGCAGATTGTGGGATTTTTTAGGTACTCTTTCGGCTTCTTGCCTTCGACAAGTTGGGTACTGGGATAGGAAACATTGCGTGACCAGGAATCGAGTTAAATAAACAAACTCTATTGTTCACTGCCTTTTTGCTGTTGCTACTTAGTTGATTGCTTAACTCGCTAACTACAGGCCACATCGAAAGCATGCAAATGACGTTGAAGTGGGTGGATTCGGGAAAATTCCGGCTCAAGTTTAATAACATTGAATGGCTTGCAAATTTTGTTAAAATTAGCTTCCAGTACACATGTATGAAAGATGCCTAGCCACTCCCCATTGCCATGCTTTTCCTGAGCCAATGCAGAGTAAATTGATCAGCTCCTTATAGTCCAACTTCAGATTCATCAAGGATATTTTTAATTCCTGACTAGAGGCATATGTCGTGATACATAGTTTTGAATTCAGATTACAAGGTCTATATAGATGCTGCTTTACTACTTGCCATAATGCAATATGCTTTGTCATCTTGAAGAATGAATCCAGTTCCTCTAGGCTCCATCCTTCAAGGTGATATGAAATGGACAATCCAACATTGTATTTCATCAGGTTTGGGCCTTAGGAGGAGACCATAACCTGGCTATCTTTTGCTTCATAAAGTGTCGTAGGTTCAAAGGTAATGCTGATGGGATGGGATTTGGAGAAGACATTAGTTGGGATAAGCCTCCTTATGGTATGAAAATATAGACTCTGAATGAGCTGCACTGTCTTGAACACTTGCAACCAACTCTTTAGTCAGCTGATGCGTGTTGTGAGTCATCATTAGTCCAGGCATGATTTTGTAACGGCAATAGAAAAAGTAGATCTAATTCGAGGTAATATAATAACCTAGAATTATATTTTTGATAAAAACTTTTAAATTTAAGTGCTAGTTTAAGTCTCTATGAAGGAGACCAAGCCCTGGTTGCAAATACCTGGTCACTGGTGGTGCACAAGAAATTCTTAGACAAGATCTCTACCATGTCTCTTCCATCCATTTATCATCATCAAGCATCCTCAAAAGCTCTAAAACTTAAAGGGGAGTTCTACAAAACGGTAATTAGACCTGCTATGTTATATGGTGTTGAATGCTTGGCTATGACGGACACATGAGCAGAAGATGAAAGTTGCAGAGATGAAGATGTTAAGGTGGATGCGCAGACATACAAGGATGAACAGAATAAGGAATGAGAGCATTAGAGAGAAAGTCAGAGTTGCATCTATTGATGAAAAACTTTGAGAGTCACGTTTAAGATGTTATGAATATGTACTTAGACGATCAATAAATGCCCCAGTTAGGCGATGTGAAATTATGATAAATACGCACATCAAACAAGGAAGATCAAACAAGGTAGAGGAAGGCCAAAAAAGACTTGGTTAACAATAATAAAATAATTTAAAATTTATTTAAATATATATGATGATATATAGGGAACAAAGCCCATGGTGTAGAAGGATCCATATATCGACCCCACCTAGTGGGATAAGACTTGATTGTTGTTGTTGTTGTTGTTGAGCATCCTTAGAAGCTCTTGGATCATCAAAGTACAATTTCTGCACATTCTCCTTTTGGAAAGAGACCTAGCTCTGAATATATCATCAATTAAACTTCTCTACTTCTGAAGTACCACTTTTTCTTGAGTTTTATTCAGAGACAATGAAATAGTTCTATAATCTA
Source organism: Boesenbergia rotunda (assembly GCA_024364735.1). Classification (NCBI taxonomy): domain Eukaryota; kingdom Viridiplantae; phylum Streptophyta; class Magnoliopsida; order Zingiberales; family Zingiberaceae; genus Boesenbergia; species Boesenbergia rotunda. The sequence continues at coordinate 275,739 of JAGFNQ010003259.1, read as the reverse complement.
TTACTGAATCTCTTAATACATTCCTTATAATTTGTTTTTTCCTCCATATTTGTGAATTTTTACTGGTTTGGTATAACACATGGAATCATACAATTTTATATACTGAGGATAAATTATCAGTTTTTTTTCCTCTGGAGGAAGTTGAGAATTGAATTGATCTTTTTTGGTGTAACAAATAGTAATAAATGATAGATCGATCGGTGTGCTAGAGGGGGGGGGGGGGTGAATAGCACTTTTTCGGTTGAATCTCTACAAGGTTGTTAGCGCAGCGGAAACAATAATATGCAAAAGAATATAAGAACAATGCTAACAACAATACTTTACTTGGTATCCTCCCAGATGGGTGACTAATCCAAGGATCCACGCACGACACCACTTCCACTATGAAAAATCTCCTTCAGGTGGAGAAACCTTTACAGTGGTGGTCTTCCTTTTTACAGAATGTAGTAAATGAGAGAGAGGAAGTTGAGAAAACTTTTCACACGAGCAGCACTTCGTTATAGTACGGAGCCGTACCGCCCACGTACAAAAAAGGTCCTCCTTTTATAGGAGAACAGGACAAACTAGCAGTCTGTCCAGCCCTGCACCAGTCGACTGCCCTTACAGCCCTGGGGTAGTCGACTGGCCTAGCATTAATTGCTAGCCAACGGCTAGTTTTCGGGGGTATACTAGTCGACTGCCTCTGGGCCAGTCGACTGGTAGAAGGCTGAAAACCTTCTGTGAGTTTTGGCAGTCGACTGCCCTCTGGCCAGTCGACTGCCCACTCACTCCCAGCCAATCTCCACTTAGTCCTTCACGTGTGCCTTCAGGTTCACTTCTTGGCTCGCCCCTTGAAGTCATCTTCCTCTGGCTCTCGTCCCTCGGATGCGCACACAAGCCTCCCTTGGCTTGCCTCCATGCCACCCTTCACGTGTGCCCTTGAAGTCCACTTCCCGGCTTGCCCTTGGAGTCCTCCTCCCTCGGCTCTCGTCCCTCGGATATGTTCACCAAGTGTGATTCTCCAAGTCCTGCAAACTCAATCACACACATCAAATACAACATAACACTCTAACCTTAAACATATTCACACACACATCAAAACCATGATCTTCCAACCATTTAAGGGTCGATTGCCTCAATAATCTCCCCTTTTTTGATGTGTGACAATATGTTTAAGTTTAGAGATAAATAACAACCAACAATAACAGTAACAATAGATAGCACTTGAAAAAATAAGACATAGTACACCTAAGAGGTAACCTCCCCCTTAATCCATGTCTTCTCCCATTTTCAATTCTAATCATAATCCAAGTTAAGTTTCCACTTAACACTAAACACCATTAAAAATGTAAGACATATCAAAACCTAAGAGGTAACCTCCCCCTTAATCCATGTCTTCTCCCATTTTTAATCATCATCCATTTCAAGTTAAAATTCTAACTTAAACCACTCATTCTCCCCCTTTGACACCCATCAAAATGATTGCCTCAAGCAACCCAACCCTATGACATCAAATGAGAGAAAGTTGGATTTCTGAAAAAGGTTTCAGAATCTGAAAACAGTCGTGCCAGTCGACTGCCAATGGGGTAGTCGACTGATACTCTGTCAATGCTAATTTTCAGTTTCTGAGCCGAATTTCAGAAACCTCCAGAAAAATCCAGAAAAATTCCAAAAATTCTAAAAACTTACAGACATGTTTGAAATGATATATTCTACCAAGAAAAAAGATTAGTCCATATAAAATTTCAAACATGCATGACTTTTGATAAAAATCCAAAATCCTTGAAAACCACTAAGTGTTGTATCAAATTTACAATCTAATTTTGCAATCCTATGACTTTTAAAAACATGGCAAAGTATATGAATCATAAAATGGTTTTTCAAAAGTTTAAAATGTCCAACTATGATCTTTGGGCAAAGTGTCCATTGATTAAACACTTGCCTTCCCCATAGTTGGTCTAGTTTTCATATTTTGATACTTTTAATGATTCAACAATATGCCACAAGCACAAGTGAACCAAATGTATCACCCTAATGGATCAAGCACCGCACCCTTTTTTAAATCTAATATCCCAAAGTTCATCCTACACTTCTACAAAACACATCCCAAGGCCTCTTCTTAAGAATGTAAACTCCGATTCGGGAAGAGGCTTGGTAAAGATGTCGGCTAGGTTTGACTTTGATTCAACATAGTATAGTTCTATGTCTCCCCTTGCCACATGGTCTCTAATGAAGTGATGTTTTACTTCATGTGTTTGTCCTAGAGTGGTGAACCGGATTCTTAGTTAAATTGATTGTACTTACATTATCACACAAGACTTTGACCTTGGTATAATGTAACTCATAATCTTCTAAGGTGTGCATGATCCAAAGGAGTTGGGAAACACACCCACCCATTGCCACATATTCCGCCTCCGTTGTTGATAGGGCAACGCATGGTTGTTTCCTACTACTCCAACTAAGGAACACCCAAGGAATTGACACCCTCCACTAGTGCTTTTCCTATCTAGCTTACAACCCACATAGTCCGAGTCGGTGTATCCAATAAGATCAACACTAGAAGTTCTAGGATACCAAAGTCCGACATTGAGGGTACCTTTGACATACCTTAGGATCCTCTTTGCTACAACTAAATGGGAGTCTTTGGCACAAGATTGGTACCTTGCACACATACCTACCGCAAAAAGTATATCGGGTCTACTAGCGGTTAGATATAGTAGGCTACTAATCATGCTCCTATATTGCTTAGAGTCTACCATTTTCCCTTCAAGGTCACTATCCATTTTCATATTGGTTCCTATGTGGTAGATGTTACCTTAGCATTTTCTAAGCCAAATTTCTTTAACATTTCCTTAGCATATTTAGTTTGAAAAACATGTGTTCCTTTATTGGTTTACTTGACTTGAAGTCCTAAAAAGAAGGTTAGCTCTCCTACAAGACTCATCTCAAATTCATCTTCCATACATTTGATGAATTCTTGTAGAAAGTCAATGTTTGTTGACCCAAAAATGATATCATCTACATATACTTGGGCAACAAATATGTCATTATCCGTAGATTTTAGGAACAAAGTAGGGTCAATTGTTCCTCTCCTAAACCCCTTAGACACTAGAAATGAAGAAAACCTTTCATACCAAGCTCGGGGAGCTTGTTTCAGTCCATATAAGGCTTTTCTTAATTTGTAAACGTGTCTTGGATAATTAGGGTCCTCAAACCTGGGGGGTTGTTCTACATAGACCTCTTCCTTAATGATCCCATTAAGGAATGCCGACTTCACATCCATTTGGTGAAGTGTGAAACCCATGTGAGCGACATAGGCTAGTAGAATTCTAATAGATTCTAATCTAGCTACGGGAGCATAAGTCTCATCATAGTCTAATCCTTCAACTTGGTTAACCCCCTAGCTACCAATCTAGCTTTGTTCCTAGTGATTTTGCCTTGGTCATCTAGTTTGTTCTTAAAGACCCACCTTGTGGTTACAATGGTGCAATCATTGGGCCTAGGAACCAACTCTCAAACCTCACTTCTCTCAAATTGATTTAGCTCTTCTTGCATAGCTAAGACCCAATCTACATCTCCCAATGCTTCATCAATAAACTTAGGTTCTAATTGAGAGATTAAGGCTATTTGACTAGTTTGGTCTCTAAAATAGGACCTAGTCCTTACTCCTTGAGTGACATCACCCACTATTTGGTCAATAGGGTGATCTTGGTGATGTCTCAAGGGCCTAGAGGTTGTAGGTTCATTGACTACTTCTTCCTCGTCCTCTAGGGTACTTCTTACTCCCACTAGATCATTGCCCTCCAAATGTAGGTCTTGGATTCTTTGGGCAAGAGGTTGGACTTCTTCCATATCCTTATCAATAGAGGCTTTTCTAGGGTAGGTATTTGTTGATTCATCAAACTTAACATTTGAGGACTCCTCGATCACTTTTGTCCTTTTGCTGTAAACTCTATAACCCCTACTAGTTAATGAATACCCAACTAGAATTCTCTCATCGGCTTTTGACTCAAACTTCCTTAGGTCATCTTTGGTATTTAAAATATAGACTTTACATCTAAAGACCCTAAAGTAGTGGACTTGTGGTACTCTCCCATTCCATAATTCAAAGGGGGTTTTTCCTAGGAACCTATGTACCAAAACCCGGTTTTGAATATAACAAGCGGTGTTAACCGCTTTGGCCCAAAAGTAGCTAGGAAGGGAATATGCATTAAGCATAGTCCTAACAGCTTCTTGTAGGGCTCGATTTCTCTTCTCAACTACCCCATTTTGTTGAGGAGTCCTTGGGCATGAAAATTCATATTTGTATCCATTTTCTACACAAAATTGCATGAAACTTGAATTTTGGAACTCCCCACTGTGGTCACTCCTAATTCGGTTAATTTTGAGGTGTTTTTCGTTTTCTACCCTTTTACTAAATCCTATAAAGATTTTTAGGGTATCGTCCTTATGTTTCATGAAGAAAACCCATGTGAACCTATAAAAATCATCTACTATAACTAAACAGTATTTACTCCCTACAAGTGATGGAGTACTATGCAATCAAATAAATCAATATGTAAAAGTTCTAATGGCAAAGTAGTAGTGGTTAGGGTTTTACCTTTATGTGACGATTTTGATTGTTTACCCTCTTGGCATGCATCACACAATCTTGTCTTTTCATACTTGATCATGGGTAACCCCTTCACCAACTCTTCCTTGGCCACTCTTGCAATGCTTCTCATGTTGACATGTCCAAGCCTTCGGTGCCACAACCACCCTTCTTCTTCTTTAGACATGAAACACTTAGCCAAATTGTTAGTAGCATAAGAAAGATCAAGATAATACAAGTTAGCCTCCTTAAACCCTTCTAATATGACATCATTTGACTCATTATGTTTAATCAAGCACCTCCTATCATGGAATTCAACTCTAAAGCCTGCATCACACAACTGTCTTACACTAAGTAAGTTAAACTTCATGCCTTTAATTAAGAGTACTTTATGTATGGAAATTTTAGGAGATGCCTCAATAGTGCCCCTACCAATAATTCTTAGTTTTCCACTATTTCCAAAGGAGACCGTCCCTTCTCTTAAGTAACTAATAGTAGTGAACTTGCTCACATCTCCGGTCATATGTCTTGAGCATCCACTATCTACTATCCACATGGTTGAGGTCTCCTTCACCTTCACCTATACAACATGGAAAACATACTCTTTTAGTACCCAAATTTTTGATCCATAAGCATCATTTAAAAATCTTTTAGGTACCCATGCCCTCTTGGTGTTTCCCTTAGCCCCTTGTCTCCTAGATGCACCAATCCTACTCGTGAGTGAGACAAAGACCGCTTCCTTTGTCTTTGGCCTATATCCTAATCCGGTCTTGTTATAAACGACCCTTTGGCTATTTATTATCATATCTAGGTTGCTAGAGCCTATTTGGAATTTTCTAAGTGCCTTTGTGAGGTCATCTACCTTTTTCCTTAGTTCCCTATTTTCAGTTTCAAAACATGAAGCATGCGATGTAAGAGAACTAGCATGTAATTCTTTCTTAAGTTTTGTAGATTCTACTCTAAGCATGACAATCTCATCTTTTAGTTCCTTAATCTTACTTCTAGCTTTAGCTAAATCCATGTTAGTGCTAGAAATAATCTTAACTAGAGTAGAGGTGGGTAAGTGGTATACCTCACTTACCGAAGCTTCTGACTCGGATGATGATGAAGAGGTGCTCTCATCTTCACTGCTTGAACTTCTTTCATCATCTGATGAATCTGAGTGGTCCATTGCCATGAGAGCAAAGTGTGAAACTTGCTCTTCTTCCTCCTCTGAGGATGATGGATCATCCCAGGTCGCCTTTAGGTTAGTAGCACCCTTCTCCTTTCCCTTCGACCTCTTCTTGTCACCTTTCTTCTTCTCCTCCTTCTTGTCATCTATTCTCTTCAGTTGAGGGCACTCGTTCTTCATGTCCCTCTTGGTGGCAGTTGTAGCAGATGATGTCCTTGGCCTTACCCTTGCCTTTGGACCCTTTCCTAGCATAGGACTTGTTAGAAAAACTTTTGAAAGCTCTACAAAATTTTCTTACCATGAAAGCCTCTTGATCGCTATCCAAGGAGGCGCTGGACTCCTCTGAGTCGGATGAGGAGGAGTAGACCACCTTCTTCTTCTCCTTTCTCTTCTTCTTCTCCTTTTCTGCAATAAAAGCAATACCCTTCTCTTTGGCCGAGACGTTAGCTTGCTCGTGCAGTTCAAATTCACAGAATAGTTCATCTAATTTTACTATGGACAAATCCCTTGATACTTTGTAGGCATCTACCATGGATGCCCACAAGGTAGTTCTTGGGAAAGCTTGTAAGGCATACCTGACGATATCTCGGTTCTCGATCTTTTCTCCAATTACATGGAGCTCGTTGATGACCTCCTTCACCCTTCCATGTAGCTGGCTGACAGTCTCGTTGTTTTTCATGGATAGGGATTGGAGTTGGGCTACGAGCAAGTCCTTCTTTGCTCTTCTGAACTCGTTTGACCCTTCGTTCAGTTCCACCAATTTGTCCCACAATTCCTTGGTGCTCTTGAACGACCCCACCTTGTTGAGTTGCTCCTTTGAGAGCCCGCACTGAAGTGTGGTGGTGGCCTTGACCTCTTTCGACCAGGATCTCATCGGTGTCGGTTCTCCTCTTTCATCGACGGGTGTATCGAATCCATCTGCAATGCTAATCCAATTCTCAATATCGTCCATAAGGTAATATTGCATCCTACCTTTCCAGTACGCGAAGTCGTTTCCGTCGAAGAAGGGTGGTCGTGCAGTGTTGTATCCCTCTTGAAACGCCATTTCACTTGCTCCGGTTGACTGCGAGTTCTTCCGAAACGAACCGGCTCTGATACCAACTGATAGATCGATCGACGTGTTAGAGGGGGGGGTGAATAGCACTTTTTCGGTTGAATCTCTACAAGGTTGTTAGCGCAGCGGAAACAATAATATGCAAAAGAATATAAGAACAATGCTAACAACAATAGTTTACTTGGTATCCACCCAGATGGGTGACTAATCCAAGGATTCACGCACGACACCATTTCCACTATGAAAAATCTCCTTCAGGTGGAGAAACCTTTACAGTGGTGGTCTTCCTCTTTACAGAATGTAGTAAATGAGAGAGAGGAAGTTGAGAAAACTTTTCACACGAGCAGCACTTCGTTATAATACGGAACCGTACCGTCCACGTGCAAAAAGGTCCTCCTTTTATAGGAGAACAGGACAAACTCGCAGTCTGTCCAGCCCCGCACCAGTCGACTGCCCCTGGGGCAGTCGACTGGCCTAGCATTAATTGCTAGCCAACGGCTAGTTTTCGGGGGTATACTAGTCGACTGCCTCTGGGCCAGTCGACTGGTAGAAGGCTGAAAACCTTCTGTGAGTTTTGGCAGTCGACTGCCCTCTGGGCAGTCGACTGTTCACTCACTCCCATCCAATCTCCACATAGTCCTTCACGTGTGCCTTCAGGTTCACTCCTTGGCTCGCCCCTTGAAGTCATCTTCCTCTGGCTCTCGTCCCTCGGATGCGCACACAAGCCTCCTTTGGCTTGCCTCCATGCTACTCTTCACGTGTGCCCTTGAAGTCCACTTCCCGGCTTACCCTTGGAGTCCTCCTCCCTCGGCTCTCGTCCCTCGGATATGTTCACCAAGTGTGATTCTCCAAGTCTTGCAAACTCAATCACACACATCAAATACAACATAACACTCTAACCTTAAACATATTCACACACACATCAAAATCATGATCTTCCAACCATTTAAGGGCCGATTGCCTCAACAATAAATACAAGTATAACAACGACATATGGAGCAACTTTCTATACTCATCTTATATGCTAATTTCATGTTAGGGAAGTGATTGATAGTTTCTCTTGCTATCGTTTTTATCATTTTCTATCCACAATGGATATAAGGCTCATATCTATGGGCATTTTGTTTAAAAGCCTAGTAGGACATTCTGTTTGGCATTTTATGTCACCAAGCATGATTTCACATTCATGATGCTTGTCAGATCATGTAGATTTTTAGAATTATCTTCTTTACCCTAGAGCCAATCATTGTCATTGAATTTCTAGTTTGCTTTTGTTCTTCCTAGACCTTTTGCCTATATGAAGTTTATCAACATGAACATTGCACATGTAGGTTCTTATTCAAGATTTTAATTGTGCTTTCCAAGAAAATATCCTTCTTCAGGTACTTCTGTCATTCTTCGTTTACATATCTTTTTCAATTATCCAGTTTTGGTATTTAATGTTATTGATCCGGTTAAGCTAATCATGCGCTATATCTTCACAGGGTATTTAATGTTATTTTTTTGGATTTCCTTCACAGGGTCATATGTATTTATTCATCCACTATATCTGTTTTTATGCAAATATTTTTGGATTTGAGACGAAGGTAAGAAGAGGTCTGCTTATTTAAATGCAATTTGAATTTGTGTGGTTCCTTATTCTGATGTTTCGTTGAGCATACAATATGACTCTTTAATTTATTGTTTTGGTATTTGTGTGTCTTCACGAACACTGCCATGATCACATTGGGATGTTTGAATCTGCTTGAGTACTATCAATTCAAAATTCACACTTGATGATAGTTATCTGTCAAATAGGGTGAGAGTTATTGTCCAAGGCAGTGTTATGCTTTTGATTTTGATCGTGTTCCTATTAAGGTTCCAGGCATGCAAACTTTGTTATCTGGTTTGGAGTGAGCGAAAGTTAGTTTTATATGCTAATCTTCTAGGGATGGCAATATTGAACATGTGACCCACTTGACCTTAAATATGATTAATAAAGACAAGACATGACACGACCTGAATGTTTGAATGTGTGAATGGGTGACATCGGATTGAACTGTTTTCTAAGTTAGATTAGTTTTAATAAAAGGTTCAATTAATCTTAGATAGCTAAAATTATTTTTTTAAAATTATACAATGAATTTTATAGTTATTTTATAGATTTGTATTGATGTGAATGACACGACCTACTTATAACATGATTAACATGACACAATCCTCTATGCACACCTTTGTAGCTTCCTAGTGCCAAGGTTTGAGAATGGATGCTTATCTCCTGCTGTTACTTATTTGGTCAGCTTTTACTTAGCTTTCTGTATCTCTGAATATTAGATTAATAAGTTTTCTGAGAATTCTTTATTTTTCTCTTCGTACATTTTCCTGCAACTTTTCTTTCAGTATTTGTTACTAAGATATTTGATTCTGAACATAGCTTTTATTGTACAGAAAATGATATCTTTACATGAGGTAACTGCTATTCATAAAGCAAAAACAGTTGCAATTTTTCCTAATGCCATAGAAATCGTCGCTGGAGGGAAAAAGGTAACTAATTGTTGGATAATTAAATTTTCAGCCCCTCATTATTTTAGTATCCGTGCAATATCCTTGACCAGTTGAGCAGGTTTGTCCTTTATCACTGTTTGTACTAAATTATTTGGTTGCTCATAAGCAATCACGACCTGTTATATATATATATATATATTTACTTTTATTTCCTTTTAAGTTTATTTACTTTAATGACAGTACTTCTTTGGATCATTTTTGTCCCGGGATGAGGCATATCGGCTTATCACTGATAGCTGGGCACAACATCGCGGTGACATAAAAACCATGGTTAGCGTTCCATTTTCTTGGTTTGTCGATGCTTTTATTATGTTCATTGAGGTTCCAACCATTGCATCCAAGCAATGAGCTACTTCTGGAAAAACATTTCACTAACAGGGTTGGGTTGACCTAAACCCAGATGTCCATGGGTGAGGGGAGGCTGATAGGTTTTATTTCGTGGTAGAGTTGGGTTTTGGATTTTTTTTTTTCATGAAGTTTAATTGTTTGTTGAAACATTTTTGTTCAATTTTATGTTAGGAACTACCTGTTGGTTTAAGTCATTTAGGATATGATCAGCTTGGTCAGTTTGAAGAACTGCCAACAAATTTGGTTTATTAAAAATGCATGTTCAATTATCTACATATTATTTTAATTAAAATCGAACTTTGCTGTTTTTTCAGATTTTATATGGAAAACGATCTGGTTCCTAAACTTTGGCACAAACAAATATTGAGCTATGTGCTTGCCTTTGAACAATCTACATCTGATGATGGGTTTATCCTCTGTTTTTGTTCCTTTAACAATATCTATAAATATAACTCTTAAATATTTCTTTGGGTGAATTGCATTATTTATCATAATATCGAAAAAGCACCCACTAATAGTGCGTGTCAATACTATCCATTGGCTCAGAATATGCTCATTATTTGCTCTTTTATGTATGTTATGTTATGCTCTCTGCCGTGTTTAATTTTGCCCTGTGCAAACTCTGTTTGTAAGTCTGACTGTGGGATATTGAGAGTTGAGACATGTCAAAGCTAAAACTTTAATCTAGTAGTACATCTGCTAATAGTGCATGCCAAAGCTTATTATCCATTGGCTTATAATATACTCAGATCTTGCTCTTTCATTATCAATTATCTTCCCTGTGAAGGTTATGTAAGTCTGACTGTAGTAGATTGAGAGTTGAGACATGCCAAAGCTAAAACTTTATTCTAAATTAGATGCTCAAATGCATAATTAGGTGGATTAACTATTCCAAGGACGTCATGGAACACCAGATAAAAAGAAGGGTGTGTGGGGTGGTTGTTGGGGGGGGGGGGGGGGGGGGGGGGGGGGGGAAACAAGAGGGGATAGATTGAAAAGAGTAGAGAGCAAAGTTCAATGGGGGCCTGACACATGACCACCCAATTTCAGATGTCCTGTGTAGCTACAACATTCACCTCTCTTCAAGAGAGTGGGGTTTAGAACACCTGGTATTTACCAGCTCAATAAAGGTCTACCACACAGGTATGCCTAATATAGACACTATTACATGCAGGATATCTAGTGGAATACTGCTTCATAAACAAGCAGTATTATCATTTCCCAATCATCGTATTTCCTCTTTGAGTATTTTACTCTGAAATCTGTAAATATCCCTCTAAATCATCATAATATTTTTTCTATGGCACACAATCTCATGTATCAATCTTGTACATAAACATGCTTTATGTGGAATATGCTGTGCATGGAATGTGAAATAGTCAACTGCTGAAGCAAATTTAAACAGATGAAATACATTAAATTGCTTCATAAGTGAAGGATAACCTGCTTAGACACTTGGGTTTTCTCCTTATCCGTGAGCCAAAAAGTATGTAATTTTGCATGGCAGCATAAAGAGTTCTGGCTTAACACAAGTGCATGGACTGATATGACAAATATTTAATGGGATTTATCATTTTCAATGTGCGGAAGCATTAGATTAGACTGTCATTCTTCCATGTTTGTTACTGTCATATGGTCACTTCTTTGGTTCATGCACAACCAAATATCAGTACGATGGATGGTTCTCTCCTGGTCTCGATATTGTTGATGTATAGTGTCAAGTTCCTTTGCTAGTATCACTTTTCAGTTCCTAATATGTAGATTCATGGGGATCTACATGTTTATTATTTTACAGTTTTTATCATCATTTTAGTTCCTGCTTCAGTGGTCCATTGAAGATTTTCTGCAGATTTTTGGAGTAACAAAACTTTCTTTATTAGTAACTCCTTGATTTGTGCATCAATACTGTTTTTTTTTCACCATTTCATGACTCAGGATACAAGATCAGAGGGCAGCAATCAAGGCAATGCTATCCTTTTTGAAAATGTACAGGAATGTAAACCATTGGCAGATGATTCATCATCTTCAAACAGGTTAATCTTGTGAACATGAACTCTTTCATGATTTTCCATATATCTACTTATTACCTTCTGATCCAGATTTCAGGACACCAATGTCAGAGAGGAATTAAATGCTCTGCTGAATGGTAAAGTTGACAGGGATATCACTGTAAAGCCTCCAGAAATCAAAGAAAAAGAATGTGAAGAAAATTTTAACCAATCTTCTTTGGAAACCCCTCTCATTTGGACCATTGAGGATCTTGATGCACCTACAGGTGGCTTTTATATCATAGCATCATCATCATGAAGTTTTGTTTGCCCCAATACTTCGGGGTTGGAACATGAATATTATCCCTCCATCAAGCTCTACGTAAAGGACCATATCTCTAGTAAAATTTAAGTCGATCAAATCGTCTTTATTACATTGACCAATGTTTGATCTTCCTTTATCCTTTACACCTTTTACAAACCTGTTGTTTGCTTTTAATTGCTCCATACTATCTTGTCCTAGGGATTCTTTTACATAAACATTCATGAACAAACATTCTGTTTGGGAATACCAGATCATAGTTTTGTTCTGCATAGTCAATTAGTCATCCTCCTTTCCTTGACCTTGAATTTACTTTATTCCACTGCAGTTCCAGAATATTTCACTTTTCTAGCAGAGTCAAAGTTTCCGGTAAGGGATAAATCATTGTATTAAGTATTAACACTTAACTTTCTTCATATCTCATCCCATTTCCTATTGACATATAAACTTTGGGTTATAGCTCCTCGTCAAGGATTTCTTCAATTTATTTGTTTCTGATCAAGCTCTTGGCTTTTTGAGAGATTTTCATACAAGATGCGGCGACAAGGGTAAAGATTCAAGCTATTGGCATTTTTGCCCGTTATTATTTGGATATTGTAGTCTATTATCAATCTATAGCTTATATCTTATTTTCATGCACCAGATTTTCAGTGCACTTCTTGGCGTAGGCATGAACTATTTGGGTATTTTCGTAATGTTTCATTTGTGCATCCTGTCAAAGTATATCTCGGTACAGAAAGATAATTACTTTTGCAATGCCACTGTTTCTTATTTATACATGTGATTATAAAATGCATTTTGGTTGACTCTGCCTTAGTGATAATGGCTGTCTTGCTTTCTCATAATTGTATTTAAGGTCCTAAATTCGGGAATTGCCAGGAGGTCCAGAAATTTCGTGTATACAGGAATAGGTAGGACTTCATCCTTCTTGTTAGTCTTTCTGTCTAATAAATGTATCTTCGTTGTTCTCTTTTTCCTTTTTTTTTTCCAATTGTAGTAACCGTGTTGAGCAGAATTCAATAGCAAGAAGTCTTTGATTGAAGGAGTCTTTAAATTCAGTGACAACTAAAATACAAATACAAGATAGACATATCCAAGGTCTTCAATAATTTCAAGTGGGAAACTTCTTTATTTATGATTTGTCTGAAACAATCTGGAAGAATTTTTTCTCTCAAAATGATGGAGTCCTATCCAAATGATGTTTCACTGACATATGTCATGAGGTTGCAGTGGAAGAAAGTTTTTCTGATATATATATATATATATATATATATATATTTCAAATTCTTGGAAAAATTTGATTCAGTTAGCTTTCATTACCTAGTCTCCTCATGATGTAGGACTTCTGAATGAGCCAGTTCCTTCAGAGAATTAAGGACCTAAGAATCATATTTAACTCATTTGTTCTTTCTTCTACAGTCTTCCATACGTGTTTTGCTTTGTTTGAAATCTTGTACCGCATTGAGCGGCATGGTCAAGATATGCCATTCTGAAAAATCAAAATTCGAAACTACTTGACACATTGTGCTTTGTCCTGACCACTATTGGGCCTTTGTCGTTCATCTACATATATGTCTTTATCAGGGCTTGACCAAGACTCAACATTGTTCTCTTCTCTGACCTTTTCCAAAATAGCGCATCCAAAGTTGGGTAACTTGCCACTTATATACAAGTCACATTAACTATTTGAAAGTGCTTGGCACGGGTAATTATCTTGTGTTGTGTCAATCATATCAATGGGTATCGTGTTATACGAACATTCAACATTCTTTGACATTTTATGTTTGTTATTATTTTGAATTTTTGTCACACAATACAATGTTAAAATTGTATGATTCCATGTAAGAGTTAGATATATGTGTTCTTTTCTTATTCTTCTTTTTCATCTCCTTTACTCATTCTCCATCTACTTCTCCACTGGTATCATATGCCCAAGCGCCCATACGTTACCTAAACAGTAGCATTCCAGTTAAAGTTCGAAACTCTAGCATGGCTTGTGATTTTGAACCTTGGTCACATGACTCATCCAACCTGATTATTAAATGGGCATTTAATTAAATGAGTTTTAAATAGACGAGCTCTTTTATGAAGGTGTCATATATGGGATAAATTTTGACACATTTATTAAATGAGTCAACTACAGATTGGATTAAATGAGTTGTAGGTCAATTAAACACAATTCAATTATAACTCTCCAACTTGAATTGCCACCCCTATATTATAAGTGGCCAACATATTCTATAGTTGAAGAGTTGAATCTATTAGAGTAATAAATGAAAGGGAAAGGGGAATACCAAAGAATCAATAGCTAATATAATAAAAATGATTTAATTATTTGAAAATTTTTATTAGTGATATAGATTTGCATAGAGATTAAGGGAGGGATTTATGTAGTCAACTTAATAACACGACTGAATGAAATTGACAATAATGAGGGTTCTGAGACAATCCGGTGCATGAAGCTCCCATTAATGTGGGGTCCTGGAGAATGGTCGGATCATATTGGGTCAATTGTACGCAGACTTACCTTGCATTTTTGTATTTTTGAAAGAGATTGTTTTCACGATTCGAATCCATAACCTCAAGATCACATGACAACAACTTTACCGTTGTGCTAAGGTTCCCCTTCATAATGAGGGTTGTAAGATGTTTTTTAAAAATGTAAATCATGTGATGTTGAGGATTGGACACTTGAAATTTGCTATTTGAAAATGATGGGCTTGTCTACGTATTAAGGATTTTAATGTATGTTTCATTTGATAATTTTATGCAAACTTGTTATGTATACCAAAATTCTTTGATCTATTAAATAGATGTTTTGTTCCATTGTATACTTTGATTGACAAAAAAGCCTGAATATTAGGAGAACAAGATTAGCGTCTATGTTTGATCTGTGATTAATTTGTCTAGAGAAGCTTGAAACATCATACAAGATAGAGGAGCTTTTGGTTTAGTAGTATGGAATGCCAATAATAATGTACCGTCTTCTATGATATCTATAAGTCCTTTCTTATGCGCCCCCGCGGGCTGGATCAGCTGGTTAAGACACTCGCACTTGAAATGGAGGTCGTGGGTTCGAGGGTCGACAGTATGAACGAGGGGTGAAACCTCGGCTGCTGTTTAAAAAAAAATCCCTCGCGCCTGGGTGTCTTAGCCTGCCCAGCATTCACCGTGATTTATCCCCTCTGGACACTTGTGGGGCAGAGACCAGGGGGCCGCTGGGTTGGCGGTTCCAACCTTTTGAAATGATATAAGTCCTTTCTTATGCAATGTGTTAAATTTCATCGCTGAAAACTAAGCATCATTCCAGTTTTTTTTTTTCCAGTTCACATCAATTAAACTCTGCTAATTTCCAGTTTATCAAATTGTATTGGTTGATCAACTTTGCGAAATACAGTTAAAAAGTTGATGTTACTTATGTTTTGATTTTTTTTTCTTTTACTCAATATTTAGACTTTTGTTACAAATATCTTGTTTCCTTGTTAGTCTTATGGCAGTGATTTTTCCAACAGTCATTTGGTGATTGAAACATCACAGCATATTAAAGATGTACCTTATGGGGATTATTTTGAGGTTCAGGTAAAGTATTTCATGCTAATATTTCATTTTTCCTATGCCAATCATGGGCCCCCCTCTCTCTCTCATCTCGTGACTATTTTTTGGAACCATGCTTCTGTAGACATAGACTGATGCATTTAAACACCATAAGAAGCCAAGAATTAATCTATTGTTCCTCTATTTTTTTCCATTAATGAACAAATGACATACGTTTAACTTCCATGATCCTGTGCAAGGATATGCTATTTGCTTTTTTCTTCTTTTCTTCTCACTGTGGTCCTGTTACGAAACTACTGGACTCAATAGTTCTAGATTTTTATGTTAGTTATTGTATTGTAAATTACATTCAAAACTATGAATTCAGTAAACCTACATTTGATGATTTTAGTCCAGAAATATCAAAACTTTAAGTGCCTTTTTAGCAAGAACATCATATTTTCAATATGAGGCAGATTGAAAGGCAGTCCAAATCAATGTTTCATCTTGGAGCTGTTTAAATTGCAGAATTTTATTGAGGTTACTATTATGCACAATTTGACACGTGACTAATGCAAGATGGAGTTCTGACTTTATTTCTATAGTTTTTGTTTTTAGATTGCTAGCACATTAATATCTTGTTCAATAGATTAGATGTGAATTATCAAATAACTTATCTATTTAGTTGAAACATGAAGAACCAACAAAAAGAAAGAAGGATGAGATTGTTTGATTAAAGAGTACACGATAAAAGGAATGATTAATTTATGCTTTAAAATACAATGTGGTCAGTAGTCACAGTTAGATCATGTTTGAGCTGAGATTTAATTTGCAAATGTTTAGAGCTGATAGTTTGTTCACCAAAAAAGCTTCAAATTCTGTTATAAAAAAAATGATTAATGAGGTTTTTTAAACCTCGGGCGCTCAAATTCTGTTATACCTCATAGAGTAAGTCGAAAATAATGTATCTAATGCATCACTAATGAATAGTAATAGTTTGATGCTTCTTAATGATTAATGGCTTGATGCTTGTAAATTTTTTAGGGAATGATAAGATCAAGGTTTGAAATCTTATATCTTGCTGGAGTTTTAGTCTCAAAATGATATAATTTCGGCATCATATCATGCATGTCGATACGGATCTGATACTTATTTATATAGTTATACTATATATCTATACACACACACACACACTAATATATAATTATATATATGTTACTAAATTACTATATATATAATAGTATAATATCAGTATGTATATCACCCTATATCAGAACCAACTAAACCAGGTGCCAAGGTAAAAAAAGGACTCATGTTTAATAGCATTGTCTGATGTTTTTTTGTTAGTATTGTTCATTGTGGTGTTAAGGTGTTGGAACTGAGGTGGCATTCAATCAGTAGCTACTTGCAACTTGTGTAAAAATTAACTTGATGGCTGCTGGAGAAACAATACTTATTCAGCATATTTCAAACAAAGTTAGATTTAAAGGCATATACAAATCTAGTTTGCAATGGAGGACCCGCTCAATCCTTCTTCATCGTTGCCATCTGATAATGAACTTAGCAATCCTTTAGATAAGAGCAACTTCGAAGGGAAGCCTTGCTGCAATGGTAGAGTTGTTGCCATGTGAGTTGGAGGTCACGGGTTCAAGTCTCGAAAATAGCCTCCTGCAAAGCATAGTTAGACAATGTACAATAGACCCTTCTCCGGGACCATGCATTGGCGAGTGCTTTGTGCACCGGGCTACTCTTTTTTTTTTTTTTTGTAAGAAGCAACTTCCAATTTTGTTGAAGAAGAGGTGTATGGAGGAAGAGGCAATAAAGAAGATGTAGATAAAGAAAGAGGTGGAAGAGGCGGCATAGAAAGAGGAAGAAGCGGATAAAGGAAGACGGCGGAAGAGGCAGCGGAGGAAAAGGAGAAATAGGTGGACTGAGGAAGAGGTAATGGGGGACAAGACATACCTTGAAGGAGTCTTGTGGAACTCTCTAATTTCGTTGTAGAGGAGGGAGTTCTTCTCGTGGTTCTCATGGCCATGTTGGAATGTATCCTCTCTTGTGTGCCAATTGATGGACGTAATGGTAAATTTGGTGTGCGCCAACTGGCATGGCTCGGATTATATGAGCAAGATAGGAGTTGACTATAATCTATAAGGTGAGTGAGTTTGGAAGGCAGAAAATTTAAGAAAATGATTAATTTGTTTCTTATGCCCTCCCCATCTGATGTGTAGTTTATTCTCTTTTTCTCACCAGATATTTCTGGTCTTATATCATCCTTGTAATACATTTGAAATGCATTTGGAAATGAGCAGCTAATAGCTTAATGTTTTAATTTTGCATTTTCACCTGACATACCCATTTAAACTAGTTAATGTTAATGGACTCTCTTATTTCTTTTTTGTAGGGTATGTGGGACGTTGTACAAGATTTTGGTGGAGAAAAAAGCTGCACTGTAAAAATATATTCTAATGTAGCATTTTCAAAGAAGACCATGTTTAAGGGTATGATTGATTAGTGTTAAAGAATTCCTTTCATCAAATATTACAAGATATAAGTCCTATTTATATACAAAGTTGAGACCTATTCTAAGAAATAATTTGAGCTCTATTCTAGGAAATAAATCAGTATTCTATTCTAAGGATTAATTTGTATTTTAGGTAAAATATAAATTAGGATACATCAAATTATCCCTAGCTATATTTATAATATTCTAACTCTCCTCCTCAAGCTGGAGAATATAAATCATATACACCCAGCTTGTTACATATATAGTCAATTCGGGGCCCTCTAAATGACTTAGTAAATATATTTGCTAGTTGATCATGTGAGTTGACATAACTAGTAGATATTTTTCCAGATACAACTTTCTCTCTGACAAAATGACAGTCGACTTTAATATGCTTTGTCCTCTCATAAAAAATTAGATTTGAGGCGATATGCATGACGGCCTGGTTGTCACATGTAAGTGACATTTGTGTAATCTCTCTAAATCTTAGTTCCTGAAGCAACTGTTTGAGCCATATAAGCTCTTGACTGGCTATGACCATAACTTGATACTCTACCTCTGCACTAGATCTTGCTACAACATTCTGCTTTTTGCTTTTCCAAGAAATAAGATTATCTCCGACAAAATACAAAACCCAGAAGTAGATCTCCTATTAGTAGGAGAATCTGCCCAATTTGCATCCTTATTCTCCGTACAAAAGACACTTTCCTGGAGCGCTCTGATATATCGAATAATGCGGATCACAACATCCTAATGTTCCTTGCATGGAGAGTTGAGAAACTGACTTACTACACTTACTGCAAATGATATGTTTGGACGAGTAACAGTAAGATAACTTAGTTTCTCTACTAATCACCGGTATCATTCAGGATCTAGAAGAGGCTCCTCTTGATTTGACAGGAGCTTGACATTAGAATCCATGGGGTTATCAACTGTCTTTGAGTTTGATATTCCTGTTTCTTCCAAAATATCGATTGCATACTTCTTTCGGGATATAATGATCTCATCTTTGGACTGTGCTACTTCTATCCCCAAGAAATATTTGAGTTTGTCGAGATCCTTTGTCTGAAAATGTTTGAAATGATGTTGTTTCACCTGTGAAATCCCGAGATGATCACCACCTGTGATCACAATATCATCAACATAAACCACTAAGTAGATGCAACCAATAGATGAGTGGCGATAAAAGACAGAATGGTCAGCCTCACTTCGAGTAATGCCAAATTGTTGAATTACAGTACTAAATCTACCGAACCATACTTTGGGTGACTGCTTGAGGCCATATAAAGATTTCCGCAAGCGACATCTAAAACCAAAAGACTCCCCTTGAGCAATAAAAGACAGAGGTTGCTTCATGTAGACTTTATCGAGCAAGTCATCAGGTAAGAAAATATTTTTTATGCCCAATTGATAAAGAGGTCAATGTCGAATTGCAACAATGGACAGGAATAGGTGCACAGAGGACATCTTGACAACAGGAGAAAAAATGTCCTCATAATCCAATCCGAAGATCTGAGTATAATCCTTAGCGACAAGGCGGGCTTTAAGCCGGTCAACTTTTCCGTCTGAACCAACATTCACTGTATATACACATCGACAACTAACAACTGATTTCCCTAGTGGTAGACGAACGCGGTTCCAAATCCCACTGCTTTAAAAGCACATTTCATTGAGCATAGTTTGTTTCCATTTTGGATGGGCAAAGACATCACCTGTCGTCTTTGAAAGAGAAACATATGACAAAGAGGAAAGACAAGAATAATAAGAAGGAGAAAGTCGATGATAACTTAAAGAAACATAATGAGGAGAAGGATTACAAGTGGAACACATGCCTTTTCGAAGTGCAATTGGAATATCAGACTCAGGAGATGGGACCGAAGGAAGAGGCAAATGACTTGTCTCCAAAGATGTGTCCACGACAGTGTCAGCGCTGGACGGCGGCAAAGCAGGACGAGAATGACGCTGATAAACCTGCAGTGGAGGAGGAGATGGGGCTGGAGGTGATAGAGAGTCCTCTGGAGGGTAAAAGATAGTCACTAGCGTAGGCGTATTAGGAGAAAACTCGGACGGAGATGTGTTAGGCCCAAAAAATGAAACCGAATCAAAGAACGTGACATCAACAGATATGAAGTACCGACGGAGAGTTGGGGAATAACACTTATAACCTTTTTGAGATCATGGGTATCCAAGGAAGACATATTTATGACACCGGGGAGAGAGTTTGTCAATGTTAGGATCAAGAGCATGAGCAAAATATAGAGTCAAAGACCCTAGGTGGTAAAAGATGAAGAGACTGATGAGGATAAAGTACATGATGAAGTATTTTACCTTGTAGAGTGGAGGAAGGTATGCGATTGATGAGATAATACACAGTAAGTACGGCGTCACCCCAAAATCGATGAGGAACATGAGAGTGGAAAAGAAAAGTCCGGGTCGTCTCGAGAAAATGATGATTCTTGCGTTCTGCAACTCCATTCTGTTGGGGGTATGAGGACAAGACGTCCTATGCAACACACCATGAGACGCTAAGAAGGCCCGAAACGGAGTAGATAGATACTCACGCGCATTATCGCTTTGCAAGGTTCAAAGAGAAATACCAAATTGCGTTTTGATTTCATGGAAAAAAGATTGAAAAATAGAAAACAATTTTGAACGATCCTTCATCAGATATAACCAAGTACAACGGGAAGAATCATCTATAAAAGTAACAAAATCGAGACCCCAATGTAGAAGAAATACGACTCGGACCCCAGACACCAGAATGAACCAAAGCGAAAGGGGACGTAGCCTGACTCACAGTGCGAGAAGAAAAAGAACTACAAACAGCTTTCTTAATTGACATGACTCACAAGTCAAAGACTTTAAGTGAGAAAGTCTAGAATGTAATTGTTTCAACTTATCAAGACCTAGATGTCCTAACTGAGCATGAATAAGAAGAGGAGATGTCGCCGCCGAGCCAACAAGAGAGGGTCGATGAAGCCGATATAGGCCATGAGACTCACATCCGAAGCCAATCATCCTCCCCGTACTACAGTCTTGTAAGGAAACAGAAATTTTAGTAAAAGAGATGATACAATCAAGAGACCGAGTAAGTTGACTTATTGATAACAAATTAAAGGGAGCTCCGGGAACTTAAAGAACATTATAAATAGGAAGAGACGGAGAAGGATGAACAATACCAACACTCTGGGATTGAGTTTGAGAACCATTTGCCATAGTGACAAAGGGTAAATAACCGGAAGTGGTGAGAGAAGAAAAAAGAGATTTATTACCAGTGATATGATCGGTGGTCCCAGAATTAAGAACTCAGGGATCCGAAGATCGAGATATACCAGCAAAGGAATTACTAGTGTGTGCAATGACAGCAGTGGAATCAGAAGCCTATCGATCCTCATACTATTTCAGAAAGTCGTCATAGGATGGTGGTGGGGTCGGATCCGGTGGTAACTGTGAAGTGGAAGCTGAAGAAGCGACAAAACTTTGACGATCTGAGCAGCACGAGGGGGTCGACCATGTAGACTCCAACATTTATCAATCGTGTGTCTTGGTCGGTGACAGTGATCACACCAAGGACATCCTTTGCCACCCTTATGGGGTGGAGGTCTAGTGTTGCTTCGAGAGACCAAACCTGATGAGTCAGTAGGAACAAGAGGAGGTAACGTCAAGATTTTGGTAGGGACATGAAGGAGAGTCGCCCAGGTACTGTCCATGGTAGTTTCTGTGGGGTTGCCCAGAATCTGATCACAAATATGAGAATAATATGTGGGAAGACCATATAAAGCCAGAGACATAAAAAATTTCTTTCGATTTTCATGCTCTGCAACATGAGTGGCCGTAAGTGGAAGCAGTTTATTGAAGTCACAAAGAAGGCTAGAGATCGAACCCAGATAAGTTGACATAGAATCCTTAATCTGATGGATACTGATGATGTTCATGAGATCTTCACAAACTTAATAGAGTCGCAGAGAGGTGTTTATAAAGAGTTGTTGAGTCTGTGTCCAAACAGCTTTGTAGGTTTTGTGAGTGCGGAAGACATCCCTAAGAGATGAATGGATGGATTGTGGCTCGGCTAATACATAATACAACACAACTAAGTGTCAACTTTTTTTCACAAGGGACGATCGGCGACTTGAGTATCCTTTTTGGTTTGGGTGAGATGTGTCTCATAACCCTGTCTAACAAGCCAAAGTTCAATGTGAGATGCCCAAGAGGAGTAGTTCTTATCATCCAACTGCTCGGAAGAGAGCGGTGTAGTGATGTGGTTGGTAAAGATTGAGATATCCAACTTTGGAGTGCCAGAGGTAGCCATTGATCAGTTTTGGGTTATTGAGAGGTTGTCGGTGTCAGGAATAGGCGCCGGAATACGCACGCGATAGAGGAGCCTTCGACGTTCGACGGAGGAAAGCACACTGCGGAGAACAACATACGACGTGCGACGGCGTGCAAGAAGAAGCCTTTAGCGCACCTGAAGATGGAGGTTACGAGCCGAGGAAGAAAAGGAAGGGCTGCCTTGCGCGAGCAGGTCGTGGGGAGCAACACGATCAGGTGCAGAGAGAACGCGTTCACGTGTGGAGAGCGATGCGTTGTTGGAGCTTGCGATGCGTGCAGGAGAAGAACAGCAGCTTCGGTTTCTCTGGGGAATAGCAGCTTTGACTTCTCTGAAGAATAGCAGCGTCGCGTGCAAGAGAAGAACAATAGCGTCGCGAGGAAGATCAACAACGTCGCGAGGAGAAAAGAGAAATTGCGAGAGGGGAAAAAAAAAAGAAACGGATCGGTCAATATTTAGGGCAAAAGAGAATTTTAGGATATAAAAGAATTTTAGGAACTTAGTTTGAGGGAGGAACGATTTTTTTATTTGATATATCATCTAATACAACCCAAGTGACAACACAATACTCTTAAATACAACACTTAACTATGAAACTGTAAAATAACTTCCATAAACTGCACAAACTGTAAAATAACTTCCATGAGGTCCATACGCTCCCTAAAATGCAGTTCATGACATATCATAGTTGTTGCTTCTCAGCCACTTCTGCCGTCAACCATGTATTCAGTTGGTTTGTTATCAACTGAGTTGCCTTCAAACTCCTCCTTGAGGGCAGAGTAGCTGATGAGGCCTAGCTTGGACACAAGCACCTGAAACTGATATGGAGATAAAGACTTTGTGAAGATATCTGCAACTTGTTCTTCAGTAGAACAGTGTACCAAATGGGTCTCTTGTTCAGCTTCAGCCTCTCTTAAAGCATGAAATTTCACATTCATGTGCTTTGTTTTCCCATGGAAAACAGGATTTCGAGCCATTGCTATAGCAGACTTGCTATCACAAAAGACAACAGTAGGATCGGCAACCTGAATGTACACACCCTTCAATATCTTTCTCATCCATTTAGCATGATTAACTGTTGAAGCTGCAGCCATATATTCAGCCTCAACGGTTGATTGTGCAACACATGTTTGCTTCTTCGTAGACCAACATACTGCACTAGTTCCAAGTGAAAAAACATAGCCAGAGGTACTCTTTCCGTCTTCTATTGATCTTGCAAAGTCACTATCTGAAAAACCAAGTAGTTTGATAGGAACACCTTTCTGATAAAACAAACCCATGTCTCGTGTGCTTTTGAGATACCTAAGCACACATTTTGCAGCAACAAAATGAGAGGTTTTGGGCTTGTGCATATACCTTGAAAGAACACTAACAGTGTGCATAATGTTGGGTCTTGTAGCAGCAAGGTAAAGGAGATTGCCAATCAAACTTCTAAAAATAGTCTCATCAATACTTTCTCCATTTTCATCTACTCCAATTTTGACATTCACGACAGCAGGTGTTTTCACAACGGAGCAGTTTTGAAATCCAAATTTCTTCAATAAATCATCAATGTATTTCGTTTGAGACAAGAAAATACCTTTACTGCCTTGACTAACTTGCATTCCAAGGAAATATGTCATCTTGCCTAAATCATTCATTTCAAATTCATTCTCCAACTTGATTTTTAAAGCCAGAACATCATCTTCATTGCTCCCGGTGATGAGCAAGTCATCCACATACACAGTGATAATAAGAAACTCTGTTCCAGTTTTTTTCACAAACAAAGTAGCTTCATTTAAGCTTTTCTCAAATCCTTTTCCAACAAGAAATTATTCAATCTTGAATACCAAGCTCTAGGGGCTTGTTTGAGACCATATAAAGCTTTGTTAAGTCGACATACCTGGTCAGAACCATTCTCTAACCCAGGAGGTTGTACCACGAAAATCTCTTCTTCCAAAACCCCATTCAAGAAAGCCGACTTAACATCAAGTTGAAAAATGATCAATAACAACTGTGCAGCAAGAGAAATAATGATCCTAATTGTATCTAGCCTTGTAACAGGAGCAAATGTCTCATAAAAATCAATTCCAGACTCTTGGTCAAAACCTCTTACCACAAGCCTTGCCTTTCTCTTATTGAGTGTTCCATCAGAGTTTAACTTGTTCTTAAAAATCCATTTCAACCCTATGATATTTTTTCCGGCTGGAGGATCACAAAGATCCCATGTTTTTTGCTTGGTAATCATATAAAGCTCCTCCTCCATTGCAATTTTTAACTCTGGCATAGTTATAGCCATTTCAATATTTTTGGGCTGTTCAAGAATCAAAAAACAACTATTGTATACATCTACAATTGCCTTCATTTTTCTTGTTGCGGTACTGCTAGAAGGAACATCAAAAAAACTGTTATGAACAGTTTGAACGAAATTATGGGAAGAACAATTATTTATCCCAATAATCATATTCATTAAAAACTACTGATCTAGAAACCGCAACCTTCTTAGTTTTTGGATTGAAAATTCTGTAGGCTTTAGAAACAGAGCTGTACCCAACCAAAATACCAATTTCAGATCTAGTATCTAACTTGTCACGTTTAGCTTCTTGAACAAAAGCATAAGCTACAGAACCAAATATTCTTAAATGCATGACTGATGATTTTCTTCCAAACCAAAGCTCATAGGGTGTTGCTGTTTTGAGTACTTTAGTAGGCAGTTTATTTAAAAGATAAATAGAAGTATTGACTGCTTCTGCCCATAGTATTTTACGAAGATTTTTTTCAAATAATAGACAACGAGCCATATTAACTATAGATCGGTTTTTCCTTTCACTAACCCCATTTTGTTGGGGAGTGTAGGCCACAGTTAATTGATGTCTGATGCCACAATCTTTGAGAAATTGTTTGAAAAATACAGATAAGAACTCACTTCCATTATCAGTTCGAAGGAGCTTAATCTGTTTCCCACTTTCACGTTCAACAAAATTCTTAAAATTTGAAAAAACAGCCAAGGCATCAGACTTGTTTTTAGAAAATATCCCCAAGTATATCTTGAAAAATCATCTACTAAAATCATGAAATATTTTTTTCCATTAAGAGATTCAACTGAAAAGGGCCCACACAAATCAGAGTGGATAATTTTCAACTTCTCATCAGCTTTAAAATCAGGAAACGTAGGAAAAGGTTTTTGGCATTGCTTTCCTAACTGGCAGCTTGAACAAAGTGAAAGATTCAGATTAAAACCGGGTAAATCATGCATCAATTGCTTATTTTTCAAAAAAGCTAAGGTAACTGAGTTAGGATGTCCTAACCTTCTGTGCCACAAATTTGAGTGCTCCTCTTGAGTAATACAAGCAATTGTCATTGGTTCTTCAAGCACAAAAATATTATTCTTCATTTTTATATAAAAACCTTCGTGAGAATGAGGAGGAAATACTTGGCACAGATTTTCAAAGAAAATCAGCTTATATCCATCTTTCAAAAGTTGAGACACACTCAATAGGCTAACAGCAAGATTTGGCAATTGTCTCACTCCTGCAGGTGTGTTTACAAACACAATCCCTTTTCCTTTAGCCAACAATGTAGAGCCATCTCCAATACGAATTTCTGTCGTAAAATTGTCATCAAATGCTTTGAATAGCTCCTTTCTTCCTGTCATATGACTAGAACAACCCGAATCAATCATCCATGTAGCACTTTCAAGCACAAGATGCTGATGGAAAGTCATAAAAGCCATATCTTCAGTAGTTTCTCCTTCAGCAGTAGGGAGTGCTTGATCATTTTGCTGAGATGAAGTCTGATCCATTTTCTTATTTTGACACACCTTGGTAATATGCCCAAAGGAGTTGCAAATCGTGCAGAACGCACTTGGCCGATAGAAACAAAAATCATCAGTATGATTTGTCTTCTTACAAAAGGAGCATGGAGGGAACTTGTTCTTTCTTTGTTTCCATGGCTTTGATCCTCCTTGAGGCCTCCTCGTTTCCAAATACTTCTTATTCTTGTCCCGAGTCTCACTCCTTTTTCTTTCAAAAAAATGGGTTTGATTGTGTGAAAATAGAGCAGACTCAGAGGGTCTAACTATTTCATCACGAAAAGCCAATCTTTGCTCTACGGCCTGCAAGGTGTGAATTAAATCAGTAACAGACATATCAGCAAGTATAGTTGCATCTTCCAAAGATGAAATCTTGATGCCAAACTTGCTAGACACAGAGAGCATGATCTTTTCCACCAAGCGTTTCTCTTCGATATTTTCCCCCAAAAGCCTCAGTTGATTAACAGTATTCATCACGCGATCAACATAATCTTTTACCTTCTCAGTTTCAGACATTCTGAACAATTCAAATTCTTGCCTGAGAGTGAAGCTTTGAAAATGTTTAGCGCGCTCATTTCCACCAAACTCTGCTTGTATTTTCAACCAAGCTTCTCTGGCTGTTTTGCAAGCCATGATTCTAGAAAAAATATGGCTGTCAACAGCAAAATGAAGAATACTCAGTGCACGGTACCTTCTTGACATTATTTCTTCATGTTGACTTTGTTGAGTAGACGTTGCAGTACGGGGCAGAATTGGTGTCTCCTGTTGTTCAATTGCTTCCCAGAGTTTTAGACCTCGCAGATGTGCTTCCATTTTCACAGCCCATACATGGTAAAACTCTCCATTGAACACAGGCGGAGCAGGGAGTGATGGAGAAGAAGACATTTTGGTATCCGGGCGACGCCACCACTTAAAAGAATTTTAGGAACTTAGTTTGTGGGAGGAACGATTTTTTTATTTGATATATCATCTAATACAACCCAAGTGACAACACACAATACTCTTAAATACAACACTTAACATATGAAACAGTAAAATAACTTCCATAAACTGCACAAACTGTAAAATAACTTCCATGAGGTCCATAAACTGCATACGTTCCCTAAAATGCAGTTCATGACATATCATAGTTGTTGCTTCTCAGCCACTACTGCCATCAACCATGTATTCAGTTGGTTTGTTATCAACTGAGTTGCCTTCAGGGTAAAGGAAAAACTTAAACCTTGCACTCTGATATCATGTTAAAGAATTCCTTTTCATCAAATATTACAAGATATAAGTCCTATTTATATATAAAGTTAGGACATATTCTAAGAAATAATTAGAATTCTATTCTTGGAAATAAATTAGTATTCTATTCTAAGGACTAATTTGTATTTTAGGTAAAATACAAATTAGGATATATCAAATTATCTCTAGCTATATTTACAATATTCTAACAATTAGAATATACTATTTTCTTTTTGAAGAGTTATGTTCTATAGGACCAATTCAATTTTAATGTACAGATTATGATAAAATGGGAAGTGGTTACATAACTAAACCTGAGTTAAAGTTGTTACTGGGTTGTTCTAAAAACTATATCAAAATTGAATTGTACCATATCATCCAGGGGATGTAATGGTGCCTAAAGCATGTGGTGGATCCATAGTTGTCAAAAGCATGAGATTCAAAAAAGTGCTCAAGGGTCTTGGGGCTTAAAGCGCAAAGCGAAGCACATACTTTGCAGAAAAAAACGTAATAAACAAAAAGACTATCATATCTGTTAAAAGTATTTAAAAATGTCTTTGACATCAATAATAATCAATCAATAAATAAAAATACAAAATAGTAAAAAAAATTATTAGAATATGATTTATATGAATTAATAAAATTTATTAGATTTTTTAATTTAAAATATTTTTTAAATATATTTATTGGAATAATTTAATTAGAATTTATGAAACTCTATTAGAATTATTCCATTTAAGTTGAGAGCTATGTAGCACGGATACTCCTAAAAATGAATTTTCTGAAGTATCGGACACGGATACGACACGGATACGGATACGATACGCAAATACGCGTATCGGATACGGCCAAAACCGTGTCGTTGACTTTTTTGAAGTTTGACCAGGAGGATACGTTTTGGACACGGCAAGGATACGGTAAACTTATAAATATTTAAAATATTTAGGGGTTAATTGATTTTTTTTTAAAGTTTTAAAGTGTAATTAGAAAACTAATTAATAAAAAACAAATAAAAACTACTGAGGTCGCGTATAACCTAATCCCGATCACGCGCCGTCTCCCCTTTTCCTCGATCACGCGCCGTCGCCTGCTCGATCGCACGCCGTCGTGGCCGCCGCCGTCGCCGTCGCCGCCGCCGGCGACAGTCTGCTATCGCCCCGTCGCCGTTCCTCTCTATCGCACGCAGTCCCTCTCTATCGCATGTCGTCACAGTCGTCGTCGCCAGGTAAACCCTAATCTCTTGATCTCATTTCTTTGGCCGTCGCCGTTTGGTTTTGATCAGAATCTTTCTGCCATCAGCCACTCATTGTTTCTTCAACATGTTCTTCAACCGATGCTTTCAAATTCCAATGAGATGCTTCATTTTTTTTTTTGCTTCATGATCAAGCTTATACGGTTTGAAGCTTGCTTCATGATCAAGCTTCATTATAAAGCTTCATTTTTTTTTGTTAGTTTATACGGTTCTTTGCTTCATTATCAAGCTTCGTTAATGAGGATATCATTATCTGGTTATACGGTTCTTTGTTAGTTTATACGGTTCTTTGCTTCATTAACTGTTAAAGTTAATGAGATATAATGATTGATGAAATGTGACTTTAGATATTGTGATATGTCTTTTGTCTCAAATTTCAATACTATATATGATTGTCGTATCCTAACCGTATCGTATCTTATATTTTCAAAATTTACCGTATCGCCGTATCCGTATCGTATTTGATACGATACCCGTATCCGTATCCATGCAACATAGGTTGAGAGTTCATTGAATTAATCAAATCGGTAAAATTCGCTGTCTATAATTTTCGATCGTTCATAGTGCTACTACCATGGGCATCGCGATGGATTTCGTCGCATAGGCAGCGGATTTGATTAATTCAATGAACTCCCAACTTAAATGGGATGAGTCAGGTGGTGCCAGAGGCGTCCCGTGACGCTTCCGGTGACGCCGGACGCGTCCTACGACGATTTCGGAGGGTTTAGGGGTTTAAACTAATAAAAAGAAAGTTTCTGCGTGTTATGCAAAAGCGAACACTTGTGCTTTTGTGCGAAGCGCAATGAAGCACGCACTCCAAAGACCTCGTGCGCTTCCTAGGTCTCTGAAGTGGCTTGTGCCTCGCTGCCCTTCGCACTTAAGCCCAGTGCTTTGCTCGCTTTTAACAACTATGGTTGGATCTTAGAATTCCATAACTTCATACCCATAATCTCTTCTTTATAATATAGATTGCTATTGTGCATGGATGTTTTTTTCTAATGCTTCTACCAACTAGCCTGAGGCTGGAAATTCAAGGCTGACTATGTTTGTTGGTGCTAAGGATAAAATTCTTTTCTCATTTATCTTGCATTAAGGCAGTTCTAGTCTAAGATACCAAAACATATTTGCGCCAATTATGATGGAGTCTAATTTTGTTCTCAGATATCTTATATTTGTTCCATCAATAAGGGAGTCTTGTTTTTTTTATCATCAGAATGGACAAGGTAGCTATATCTATATTCCACCATATCTGCATTGGAACATGCATTAAGTGGAAATTTGCTTCATTGTGCGCTGTAGTAGTTCTCTTACCGATGATCACATGCCCTTAAATTTATGTTTGCGAAAAGAGTGATAGCTGTTTGCCTTTCTGTAAAGTTTCTACTCCCTGAGAGTTTAGTCATTTGTTTTTACAGAGAGAATGAAGTAACTTTTGACCTCTCACCTCTGTATGTTTTTGCAGGGAAGATAGAACAATCAACTAGGGAAGAGTGTCAAGGAGTTTATGCTACTTGGATGAGCATTGTAAGTGCTTATTGTTGAATAATAAAATACAGTTTTTCATTTATCCCTTGCTAGAGTTTGGAAGGGATGGAGTTAATCCCTCAATGGTGATGTCCAGGCTCATGATAAAGTGAAGGAAAAGGAACAGAACGTTCCACAACCAGGAGGTTTGTATTTAGACCCCTTGATAATTGCATGATGCACAGATTTGAAAAATAAAGTCTTGCTAATCTGCATCACATGATGGCTGCTTCTTGTGTAAAATAAAATATCATGATCAAAGAAGGGTAAATGTTGTAGCACAATTGCATAAATTTGACATTTAGTAATGGATCATACATATTTATATGCTTGGCAATTCTGCTTGAATTGGTTTACGACATATAATGGTTGCTTTGTATCTTCCCACATAATTGCTATTGTGATAACAGCAGGCAATCTTGAGCTGAGTAATCGTGTGGTTCCTCGCAAAGCCATTGAATTTGAAAGATCTCCAGAGTCGATAGAGAATCCCACATCAACTTCAAGAATCCTTCTATCCAAACCAGGGATTTGCAACACTGTGGACAAACAATCTAACAAGTATTCACTGCTGATGTCTATGCTTCATGAATCATGGGAAACCTTGCTTTTATATATGAGAAGACACAGCTTGTTACCTTTGGTTTTAGCCATAGCATTCATCGTGTTTATCCTACTACAGGCAAGTTATTCCTCAATTCGTTATTTTTCTATTTTGATACACCGCAGACATTATTCATGCTTCCGGAAGAAGACTAATATCTGTTTTATTGGAGTTGAAATGGTTTTCCATTTTAGTCCATGCTTTAGTCTGTGCTATGCAAAATGTTTAAAATGGTATTTGGACGATACATATAAACTAAAAGATTCTTCATTGGAGATAAAGGACGTGCAGAATTTTGGAAGATCCTGAACTGCGCAACAAGTTAATGTTATATTTCTGATCAAGACTGTTCTAGGATATAGTCATATAGGCAGTCTTAACTGTGCTTGAGATAATGTCAGAAGTAAAACCTATTTAGTTAAAGTGTGGTGGCCTGAGCCACTATTTACATTCTATGGTAGATTATATTCTCAATTCTATTTGAAATTTGAATGCAGCGCTAGATAATATGTTGTTTCCATTATTAGCAATGCAAATAGGTTGATTACTTCGCCAATTAATTGATCCTGCATTATTTGCTCTGCAGTTAAACATGATTCTTCTTCTAACGAGAGTTCCTGTAGTACATGTGGTTACTCACGGAAACTATGATAGCGAAGCTAGTGCATATAATGTTGAGAACGTAGAATGGTTAGAGAAGCGTTTCAATTACCTCAACGATGAAATGGCTATGATGGAAACTCGGTTGGAGAGGATGCATCATGAATATGCCTTGTTGAAGTCTCATCTTCGAAGTCTCGAACAGCTGAAGGCCAAGGCTAGACGCAGATAACAAAATTTCATTGTAACCATAGCAGCTGAACCTCTAACCCAGAAGTTCTCGTCGCTATGAACTAGTTTTTAACTTCAATGAAGTCTCTTGTAGTCTGCTGAAAATGCTCGAAAGTTTTAATCAGTTTTATGCATGAAAAAAAAAAACATTATAGAGCGAAAGTGTTTCTTTTTCCCCCATTTGTTCAGCAAACCTCAAGCTTTGGAACATTTCCATACGCTCCACAGATCTGGCAACTTTTTTGCTCATCTACCTAAATCTGTAGCATATTCAAAGGCGTTTCGAGTATTTTAAACTCGTGGCAAAAAGTATCGATCCAAAAGTCCGACGTTAATTCGCCTTATCGAGCCATATTCCCGTAATCACATCTAGGAAATTTGGCAAATGCAACTCCGTCACACTTTGGATTTCCACATCATCCACTTCGACTTCCAATGAGTAGTTACGATTGAGCCTAACTCCGATTAAACCTTAACTTGATCAAGCTCCTTTCCCCTTAATTTTTTGTTCTCGAAATTTGTATTAACATCTTTAAGTCAATTATTCATTAAAAAATTTTATTTATAAATTCATCTAAATTATGATCTGAATCTTCAATATTTAAATATTTGAAAAATTGAAAAGCAGACCAGTGTCCGCATCACTGCTAGATGGCAAGATTCAATTATTATTGCATGCAACAAATTAAACTAATTAACATTACATGAGAAAATCAATTTCTTAAGAAACATGAATTCATTTTATATTGTTTAACACCGTTTGATATTGACACAAGATCAGCACATCATAACATGAATTCTCGGTTCTATCGGAGAATTAGGACAACAGCACAAACTGTTGAAAACTGATTATAACTTGTACCCAATTAATAGCTAGGAAAGAATGGAGCAATTTACGATTCTATGGAGAGCGAAGCATAAGCATCAATCTGAATAGGAAGGAAGTCGCTCGGCATTGTCAGAGAGCAAACGCTTCACGAAGAGCAGCAGCTGCTCTTCTGGTCAAGAGGCTGTCCACGAATTTGAACTGTTGGTGGTTTGGCACTGTTCATGGAGGGTTGGTTCGCCATCCTACGATGGGCAACGTATCACTTTGCATTTATCCTCAAGGATGCGATGGGAAATTGTGGAGTCCATGTAGCAAACTAAGACATACCTGCTCCTGATGGAAGCAGTCATGGCCATGAATGCTTGCTCCACATTAGTAGCATTTTTTGCACTAGTTTCCAAGAAAGGGATACCAATCTCATCAGCAAAAGCCTGTAAGATCAGGAGTGGATGAGTCATTGAAAATGGATAACCTAATAAAGAATCTGAGTGATGACTAACAAAGTGAATTTATTTCACCTTGATGGTCAAACCAGAAACTCAGAAATAATGTGGTAGTAATCTCCAATCTAATTTTTAAAATAAACGAAGATGACATGATCATTTATTCATGGTGAAGCTAAAGGTGGCATGCTCAGAACACTACAAAACAATAAGAATGACAATTCCAAATAACCTTGGCTGTCTCATATGAAACAACTTTGTTTTCAGCCAGATCACACTTGTTCCCAACCAGAAGCTTATTCACATTGTCGCTTGCGTATCGATCTATCTCATTCAACCATTGCTTTACATTATTAAAGCTCTCTTGGTCTGTGACATCGTAGACTACCTATAAATTCAGGGGCGCAGACATTAAGCATATACTAGAAGAAATTTTCACTTGCAAGAGCCACACAATTTAATAGCTTGAGGACTAGGGTAACATGAAATGAACTTTAATTGTAAAGGATTACACTCACAATGATACCATGAGCACCGCGGTAGTAGCTGCTGGTGATAGTTCTGAATCGCTCTTGCCCAGCAGTATCCCACTGAAACTCCAAGAAAACTGTTACTTCAGCACAGATACACAATATGGAATAACAATTTCAAGGAGAGAGCCGTCTTGATGGTTAAAAGCACCAGATGATCAATAAAACTAAACCACCAACTAGAAAGGGAATTGGTATGATGGAGCTCTACAGGCATATCATTCTAAGGCAAGCATCTCTCTGGAACTATCAAGCTATTTAAGTCAGTGAATATAAGACACCAGAGATTTAGCATATGCCACATTGCAAAAAAAAAAGTGTGATTATAAGCATCATGATCAAAATACTCACAATTTGAAGTTTAACAGTCTTCCCATCCTGCTCAACAGTGCGAATTTTCTAGAGAAAAAAAAGATATTCTTCATCATACACTCTAGTCAAAGCACTGTATTAACTATCTAAAAATCACCAATAAGTATACTCACAAAATCAACTCCAATAGTGCTAATGTAACTTTCCAAGTAAGAATCATCCTACAAAAGGAAAAAATAGATCAAGGCACAACAAAGCAAGAATTAAATTTTTGCAATCAGGATTTACTTTACAAAACCACGCCTAGCATAACAAAGAATTCTACTTTCACATAGCAAAACAATATCAAATTATCAATCCTTCAGTGAGAACCTGAATTATAGATTCATGATCCTAGTGTCACTGCCAAAGTAAACACAGTCGACCATCTTGCACAACTATAGAGTATAGTCATAGTAAGTTGGTACCAATTATCACAAGATCAACAGTTGTTACTGCTTCAGTTTGTAACGGAGGCTGGTCTGCTATTAAGGAGAAGCTTGCAAAAATGAATTACATTATAGGGACGGTATCCTAATTCATGAAAAAATAGAGACGAGATGTTGGTGTAATAATGGAATTTTTGCTAACCAAATAAATTCCGGAAATGTCACACAACTAAATTACTAAAGACTTTGATGCTCAATTAACATAAATAGAAACAGGAAACAGAGCCAATGATTTACATAGTCCAATTTCTAACAAAAAAGGCAGAAGCTAACATCTCGACGATCTACAAAGAAAATTTAAAACTTCAAAAAACATGCAATTGAAAAGCACAAAATATAGAAATGTTAATCTTCATGAAAAAATAGATAATTCGCATTACATATTCTTGCTACTCACAGCGAATCTTAGAAGTAGGCATGATTTTCCAACACCTGAATCTCCAATAAGCAAGAGTTTGAACAAGTAGTCACTGCAAAGAAACTTGCAGAGTTTAGATTTGTACCAAAGTAGACGCCTTTAGATCCATAGAAAATCAAGCGATTTTTTAAAATATTAAGCCTTGATCTTCACAGTCTAGGAATTCAATGGAAGAAACTATCTAATCATAGGCAATAGAAAATGAATCTCGCAAGATATATAGCACATAGTTTCAACAAATTCCTCAAGATTTTACTCAAGAAAGCAAAAAGTATCTCGGTTCCCCTAAATAGAGGAATGCACAAATCAAAAACAAAATTTTATAGCAGAGGAACAGGAAGGTAATCATCACACGGATGATTCAGATCCATTTACAACCATGAAGGTTGTCAATTTAACGGCGCATGAAGCTCTAGAGCCACCAAATTCGGATGGGGACAACGCCGATCTAAAGCAGAAACCCATGATCAACCAGAACATTTATTTACGGAATCTCACAGACGAACAGAAGTTCCGATCCATGGGAAATCCCGTCAAAGCCCTAAGACCAGAATCCTTGACTCAATATTGAACGAGACTACGACAATTCAGTTTTCCACGAGAGATCAACATTAATTAGGGGATAGACCGAGGCACTTACTACTCGGGGTTCATCGCGGAAACAGGAAGCGACTGCGGTGGTCTCCCGGCAGCGCGGTTCGCCGGAAAAACGACGAGGGCGACGGAATCTGCGATCGAGGGAGATCGGATTCCTGCTCCGCTACTGTGCGGATCGAGATCCCCAGAAACGCGTCGACGTAAAATGGAGCGTCGGGTGATCGAGCGCGAGACGCGGACAAGAATGTTTTATCGACGGCTGAGATGCTTCACGTGTCATCGACATTCGTGCTCCGGTTGCGTTATAGGTGTCGTCGTGTGCCGAACCGAACCGGACCATTGACTTTGGCTCGACTGCGGTTGATTCGCTCGGTTATTATTTCAAACTTAACTGTCGGATTAATTACTTGAATAAATATGAGTTTGCTAATATTTTCATTTTACTCCTAAATCTATGTAAAATCATAACATTTTAGCCCCTGAGCTTAGCATTTTGTTTTCTTCTTCTTTTCCTTTCTTGGTTGGTTTCCTTTCTAGGAAACAAGGCATTAGGTTTTTGATAGTTGCAGCCTGACTGCCTTCGAGAACCACTCCACCTTTGGCTTTGGCCCTCTCACTGCCAATGGGAACCGAGCGTAGTTCCAGCAGCATCTCACCTCTCCGGTTGGAGAATCCCTTCTCTCTCAAGGTTGCCCAGGTCTTCACGGGGTTCGGCATCGGCTGTGGTGTCGGCATCGGCCTCGGCCGACCCATATATCTAGGTAAGGACACCCTTCCCTGTCCCCTCCCACCGCTCTCTGATGGGTTCTCAAAGGTTCTTCGAGGCCGAATTTGGTCAGTCATCTGCCGCCTGCGATGGATCGCTTGCTGTTCGATCCCGTAGCGTTTGATACAGAGATGTTTTTGTTTTGTTTTGTTAAATGTGCTCTCTTTGATTGTTTCCCTATTGTTACCGTCATGGTTCAGCAGCTTTGCCTACTTATTTTTCACTTTTTATGAAGTGTTGAGCGTGTGAGTGAGGGCGAGGTCTTTCATGTGCCATTGGTGGCGCTTGCTGATTATTTCTTTTGCTAAATCGTAGTACTTTCGATAAAAACGTCCGAACCTGAGATCTGAATCGTCTGAATCCGGGTTTTTTCCCCTTGCAAAATGCCAGTGGATTTAAGTTCATAAAGACGTTATGCAACGAAATCCATTTGAGTACCGTGGTTGGTTCTCAGTTCGTTAAGTAATGCTTATTCTAAGCATACTAATGAACTGCATAAAAACATGGAATCCTTTTTATATCTTGATTTTGGGAGGAACACATTGTTGCGTATCATCAGTTACTAATCTACCAATATTAAAGTCAGCAAGCAAACAACGTGTGATGCAGGTGCAATACCAGCAGTTCAGCAAGTTTTGATGTCTGCTAGAGGTGCAACCGATGCTTTTTCTGGAGTTGGGAGACACGTTAATAGTTCTGTAAGGACAGTTTGTAAGTTGATGTGCATATAGACCTGTTTTATGACAAACAGTATTTTTGTTTTCTTATTTGTGCTATTTATTAGCTAAGGAAGTTGGGCTTCAAGAACATTGAAGTTGGTATCGGATGTGGAGTTGGTGTGGGGCATGGCTTTGGTGTAGGTATGTACCCTTGCAGTGTCTTAGCAATAGGAACTTACGGGTTGATTATAGACTTTGTTCTTGTGTTTATTTCATTAGATTATATGTATTTGAGATGTCTTCTATCAAATCTTAACATGCTTGAACAATTTTTTTTTTTTTGAGCTCTCAATTTCCAACATAGCTTTCTATCTAGTTTTAAATATATAACACTGAAAGGGAGCCTTGGCGTAATAGTAAAGTTGTTGACCTTGTAGTGGGTTCAAGTCGCGGAAACAACCTCTTGCAATGCATGATAAGACTTTCGGAACCCCGCATTAGCGGTAACCAAACATGATACTCACCTTCTGATGTGCCCTCGAGAGTTTAGAGAAATCAGATTGATGATAGAGTTTTTCTTTTTGATTATTTTGAGCCACAAACTTCTTTAATTTATCAGGAAAATGGGAATGCACCTAGTTAGTGTGTCTAAAATAAGATTTTTATACAATAGTTTTCTTTTCCCACTCTCCTATGATCAAAATAATATGATAGATCTTTTTTATTGTTCCCTTATAATGATCGTGTTGTTACAGACCTAAAATTTGTGAAAAACCCAGCAATTCTTTTATTTATCTTATGGCAGGACTTGCCTTGAAGCCTGGAGTGGTTAATCGGATCCAAAATAGTTTTGGGGTATCCTCTAATATTTCTATGATCATGCATTTTGCATTTTGGTCCTCATATTCCATACCTTGAAAGCAACTTATCTTCTCAGGAAATGCTGGAGAAAGTTATGATAACTGTAGGCAATGTACCTGTCTTAGCTTCCATCCAAGGTGCCATTCCTGGCCTTGGTAAAGGGACGGTGAATGTCCCAAGTGGAAGTCCTATTGGAAATGCACAAGTGTCAAGTGAAAGGGTGACGACAGATTTCAAGTTTGGAAATACTTATATAGGACCTACTGAAGAAGCCGCGCATAGTTCATATGCATCCAAAGCGCCGCTACCAGATAAATCGATTGCAAGTCGCACTGAAAGGGTGATCAGCAGTTTCTTACATGATCCCCTTTTCAAGGATTCTGAGATGGAAGTGAATGAAACGGTAACCTGCCTGACATTGAGTAGTGTAGTCTTATACTACTAATTTTATGGTGAATTCCAGTCTACAATTTAGCATGCTTATCTGTATTTTTAAAAATTTAAACAAAATGACTATGCACTAGTGAAATGGTTTGTGACTGATGATTTTGAGGTTGCATGTAGATGACCAAAACAGTTTGTTTTTCTTCGGTAGATTATAAATTCGATTAGTTCATAGGTCATTGAAATGAAACTTTAGCATTTCAAATATTGCTACTTGAATGTTTAGTTGTTGAGATGCTGAATTAACTGCTGAAAACACAACAATTTTATGCATTGCTCTGACACGAACTTTTGTTCATATTCAGGCTGGAAACCTGGACTTTGAAAATAATGTGCTCAAAGTGGTAAGTCATTGTTTCTTCTTCATCTCCCCAGAACATTAGATATGTTCTTCATCCTATCGTAATCCAAAGGATTTGCCCTGAGAGATATTTTATATTTGTAAATGTGTGAACATTTTTTACAATCTTAACTAAATCTGTGTACTTTTATCTAATTAGTTGCTGGCACACCAGAGAGTCATTGGAGACCTGATCGAGGAGAATCAGAGACTGCAACAAATTCTCGTCGAGGATCTAAAAATTCCACCTTCCAAACTACAAATCAAGCCCAACAGTAAATCAAAGGCTTATTACCCATGTTCTGACTGTTTCGAATGCCGAAGGAGAAGAAGGAAGGCAACAAGATAGGATCATTTTAGATGTAGTATCCAAATTTCATTGTTTCTTTGGTAATTCTTCATCTGGATACAATATCATCTTGTAGGTCACACAAATCACTGTTAGTAGAAAAGTTCCAACTCATCCGCGTATATGTTTTTCAGCAAGGCTCAATAAGGATGCGTATTGGAGATTTATCTATTTTGAAGTGGTAGAAGTTAGACATGTATTTATGAAAGAATCAAATTATTGATATATTTATTAAGCCTGTTCTTATTTATGAAATAATGAAAGAGAGTTTTGACGTAACAATGAAAATCTTGTGATCTTAAGATTATGGCTTTGAATTGTGGGAATAGTTATTTGTATGGTCTATTGTAAAATGTAAGATATCATCGAGTACAAAAGATTTAGTGAGGTTCGATTCTTCTTTGAAATCTCATATTCATAACTTTTTGCCTCTCTTATTTATGAAACAATCAAATGGTTAATATCTCTCCACGCGCTAGCCACCGCATCCGGACTAGTAATTTCCGTGATTTATCTCTTCCGTGTTGGTCCTGGGACAGATTGGCGGGGGCGCTGGGGCGAGCGAATCGCCTTTTGCCACCAATCAAATGGTTAATATATTTAGCCAACCTTTACTCTATAATATCTTAATGCAATTTAAGATTGATTTGGATTTAGTACTTCATACAATTTAGAGTGTGTTTGATTCAAATTATCATATATAATTTTAGTTATGTGATTATCAAGTGATCACATAATTAAGATTATGGAGAATAAAATAATCTGAAGTTGTTTGGTTCAATTTAGATGATCAAATAAAATCTTATTTGTTTGGAGATAATAGTGTATAATATAATATAATATTTTACCGTATTATCCTTTAATTCAATTTAAGTATGATAATATTATATGCTTATTTAAATTTAAAATAAGAAAAGTAATATAATATTATATACATGTTCACACTCTCAATAAGTATAAAAAATTATATCAATCGTCGAATCGACGATTATATTTATTTTAATTTTTAAAAATTAAAATATCAAAAAATATATAATGCATAAAATCCTTTTTTATCAAAATAATTTTTATAAATATAATAAAAATTATTAAATTTAATTAAAATCATTCAAAATAATTTAAATTTGTTTAAATTGTTATTTTCAATGATAATAATAAAAAGAGGTTTTTTTTAAAAAAAATCCAAGTGATAGGTACTATTCTATTAGGTCCGGGTTAATTTCAAAACCCGATCTTCTATTTTGTTCGGTTCTTGTGGGCCGATTCGACAATTTAAAAATGATAAAAGACCTCGCACTTAACGTACTTATCGAATCGATTCACTCAGCGTGGCACACACAAACCGATTCGGCCACTTCAGACACTGTTGGAAGTTTTATTCGACCTTTACCTTTCCTGGTCGTCGGCCTTCTCTTCGCTCGCATCCGCTCTCAGGTGAGCGATTCGATCCGTCGCTATATTACCAAATAAATCTGTAAGAAGAGAGAGATTTTCAATGTTATTTGTATTTTTGTGTTCTCAGGCGATGCATCCAAGACTGATACTCCTCAGTTTGGCTCAATAAATCCTAGAATAACGAATGGATTACAGGTAAATAATAAATGTCTTCCTAGTTCAACTATTATCCTGATATTTTTTATTCTTGGTTCTGTGTTGCCTGATGGAGGATATATTTTCGGAGAGTTCAAAAATAAGTTGAAATTACAAAAATTACAACTTAGCTATTGAGTGGTCTGAGCTCCCTTTTATACAGAATACAAACTCCCGACCTGGAATTCCCGATCTGAAATTCCCGAGTTGAATTCCCGAGCAGAAATCCCGAGCTGGAATTCTCGAACAGAAATCCCGAGTTGGAATTCTCGAGGAGAATCTCCCGAGCTAGAATTCCCGAGAGAATCTCCTGAGCAGAATTTCCCGACCCGATTTTCCCGAACTGGACTTCTCATGGTCGAACGTCATTTTGCTGCTAATTAACCGTCCAGATCCAAACGTCAGTTAATGCATCCGTTACATTTGAGTAAAAAAATTTCGCAGGTGGCAAAACCTTGGTTTATTCGCTTGAACAAATTTTGCCCCGACCGATCATGCGCACGCATGAGTCTACTTTGTTCAGTACAAATCTAGCCCTGGATTTGCACCCCTCATGCGCACCCACGCATGAGAGAGGGCCTCTCCCCATGCAATTGTTCACAACTAACTAACATGTTTGTGAAACAATATAAATCAACCAATATACCTTGAAACTCTCAATGTAAGACTAAAGTCCTATTCATAATAGAGTTTCTTTATTCTCCACCTCCCTTTCCATTCATTTGAAACTTCCAATGTGAGACTAAAATCTCATTCATAATGGAACCTCTTTATTCCCCTTTCCATTCACTTATATCCAACGTTGCCTGCATTCGTATTGATTATTATAGATTCCTGTTCCTTCTCGGACCAGCTCAGCTCCACCAAATCTTGATGAACAAATTGGCAATCAGGTCTGATTGTTTTTTTTGGCAATACGATGATTATTTCTGTACTTGGTCACATGTCCTAGTTCATAGTTACAGGTAAATTTACAGTGCATTTTGCTTCTTATGCTTTCATGTAAAATTACTATTCTATCATTAGTATGCTAAAAAAATTACTCTAGATACCAATACCCATTCAACATGATTCTTCATGCCGCTCCTTTTTTTTTTTTTTGCCGATGTGACATAGGAGATGAACGTCATATTTCCATGAATGAAGCTGTTAAAGCTTCTACCTCACTCTGAGTTTGCCAACACACAAATTGAAGTGTATAATTATGCAAGGGAAAGACACCAAATTCAATATAATCTCCAATTACTCTCACGTCCATTAGTTATTCTTTATTTAACAGAAAATTAAACCAAAAAAGGAAAAAATGAAAGAGTATGATCTCTCCGCGAGCTTCATGGTTGTGGAGACGACTGAATTGATCAGCCAAAATATCTCTTCTTTAATCATGTAGTTGGCAGCTTGATGATGATATAAGGTCAAGCTTTTGTGGTATTTTTTTGGTAGAGGCCTTAGAATCCAATGATCATTCTCAATTTTGGTGCTTAAAGTTACTTGTATGTCCACAATTGCTAAGAGTAGATAGTCAATGTGTACAATAATATGGAAATTTAACTCACATGTTATACGTTATGTAAATTGCTATATATACTTCCTGGTACAATATTTTCTTTTGTTGAATATCAACAACGACCTTAGTACTGTCTGTTGGAAATGCTAAATTTTCAGACAGGCTCAGATATCACAGATGCATTGTTAGTCAATCCATCAGGCCACTCATCATCTCCAAGTACAGGAAGGGTCAATGATCGGCCATTAGGCGCTTTTCGAGCAGATGGATGGATAGTTGCCTCTATGGATGATGAACACTGGTTGAAACCACAAGTGTCATTTGGTTGCGACATTAGGACGGATTATGGACATGGAAATGCAACTGTCAGTCTTCATCCTGGGCAAGCTGGCAGTCATGTGGTTTTGAGGACTCTTCCTTCGAAGATATCAAATCAAGGAATTCTTACAAGTCCAATGCCGTCTCCTGTATCTCAGGTAGGCTTGCTGCATGGTAATCCAGATGTAGACGCAAGAGGTTTAATTCCCTCTCCTCATACACCCTTACAAGTAATGCACAAAGCTGAGAAGAAGTATGAAGTGGGCAAAGTTTCTGATGAGGCAAATGTGAAGCAAAGACAACTAAATGCTATTCTTAACAAATTGACAGCTCAAAATTTTGTTAAACTCTTCGTCCAGATTAGAGAGGTTAACATAGACAATGCAATGACCCTTACTGGTGTCGTATCACAAATTTTTGACAGGGCTTTGATGGAACCTATCTATTGTGAAATGTATGCTAGTTTCAGTTCCCATCTAGTTAGTGTGTTGCCGGTTTTTAGTGAAGACAATGAAATAATAACTTTCAAAAGGCTGCTCCTGAACAAATGCCAAGAAGAATTTGAAAGAGGAGAGGAAGAGCAAGCAGAAGCTAATAAAGAGGAAGAGGAAGGTGAGATCAAACAGTTCAAAGAGGAAAGGGAAGAAAAAAGGCTCCGGACCCGAAGGAGAATGCTGGGCAACATATGCTTGATTGGAGAATTATACAAGAAAAAGATGTTGACAGAGAGAATTATGCATGAGTGCATCAAGAAATGGTTGGGTCAATATCAAAATCCTGATGAGGAAGTTATTGAAGCATTGTGCAAATTAATGAGTTCAATAGGTGAGATGATAGATCACCCTAACGCAAAGGAACATATGGATGCATACTTTGACATGATGTCCAAGCTATCAACAAGTCAAAAGTTATCTTCTCGTGTAAGATTCATGTTGAGGGATGCAATTGATCTTAGAAAGAACAAATGGCAACAGAGGAGAAAAGTCGAGGGACCAAAGAAGATTGAAGAGTTTCTCAGAGATGAAGCTGCAAAGCAAAGACAAATAAAAGCTATTCTTCGCAAATTGACACCTCAAAATTTTGATAAACTTTTTGGCCAGGTCAGAGAGGTTAACATAGACAATGCAATAGCCCTTACTGGTGTCGTATCACAAATTTTTTACAAGGCTTTGATGGAACCAATCTTTTGTGAAATGTATGCTAATTTCTGTTTCCATCTAGCTACTGTGTTGCCAGACAATGAAAAAATAACTTTCAAAAGGCTGCTCCTGAAGAAATGCCAAGAAGAATTTGAAAGAGGAGAGAAAGAGCAAGCAGAAGCTAATAAAGATGAAGACGAAGGTGAGACCAAACAGTCCAAAGAGGAAAGGGAAGAAAAAAGGCTCCGGGCCCGAAGGCGAATGCTGGGCAATATATGCTTGATTGGAGAATTATACAAGAAAAAGATGTTGACAGAGAGAATTATGCATGAGTGCATCAAGAAATTGTTGGGTCAATATCAAAATCCTGATGAGGAAGATACTGAAGCATTGTGCAAATTAATGAGTACAATTGGTGAGATGATAGATCACCCTAAGGCAAAGGAACATATGGATGCATACTTTGACATGATGGCCAAGCTATCAACAAGTCAAAAGTTATCTTCTCGTGTAAGATTCATGTTGAGAGATGCAATTGATCTTA
Organism: Boesenbergia rotunda; assembly: GCA_024364735.1. Classification (NCBI taxonomy): domain Eukaryota; kingdom Viridiplantae; phylum Streptophyta; class Magnoliopsida; order Zingiberales; family Zingiberaceae; genus Boesenbergia; species Boesenbergia rotunda. The sequence continues at coordinate 232,013 of JAGFNQ010003259.1, read as the reverse complement.
GAAAGAACAAATGGCAACAGAGGAGAAAAGTCGAGGGACCAAAGAAGATTGAAGAGTTTCTCAGAGATGAAGCTGCAAAGCAAAGACAACTAAAAGCAATTCTTAACAAATTGATACCTCAAAATTTTGATAAACTTGTTGACCAGGTCAGAGATGTTAACATAGACAATGCAATGACCCTTACTGGTGTCGTATCACAAATTTTTGACAGGGCTTTGATGGAACCTACCTATTGTGAAATGTATGCTAATTTCTGTTTCCATCTAGCTATTGAGTTGCCAGATTTTATTGAAGACAATGAAAAAATAACTTTCAAAAGGCTGCTCCTGAACAAATGCCAAGAAGAATTTGAAAGAGGAGAGAAAGAGCAAGCAGAAGTTAATTAAGATGAAGACGAAGGTGAGACCAAACAGTCCAAAGAGGAAAGGGAAGAAAAAAGGCTCCGGGCCCGAAGGCGAATGCTGGGCAATATAGGCTTGATTGGAGAATTATACAAGAAAAAGATGTTGACAGAGATAATTATGCACGAATGCATCAAGAAATTGTTGGGTCAATATCAAAATCCTGATGAGGTAGATATTGAAGCATTGTGCAAATTAATGAGTACAATTGGTGAGATGATAGATCACCCTAAGGCAAAGGAACAGATGGATGCATACTTTGACATGATGGCCAAGCTATCAACAAGTCAAAAGTTATCTTCTCGTGTAAGATTCATGTTGAGAGATGCAATTGATCTTAGAAAGAACAAATGGCAACAGAGGAGAAAAGTCGAGGGACCAAAGAAGATTGATGAGGTTCACAGAGATGCAGCTCAAGAAAGGCAAGCTCAGTCTAGCAGATTGTCTCGTGGTCCTATCATCAGTAATGTCCCAAGACGTGGTCCAGCAGCTGACTATGGTTCCCGAGGGCCCACTCTGTTAACCTCTCCTGGTACCCAGCTGCAGGTTTCTGGTATTCGTGGATTGCCACCTCAAGTCCGTGGCTATGGTATTCAAGATGTACGGTTAGAGGATCGACATCACCTTGAGGGGCGAACTATGTCTCTTCCCCTCCAACACAGATCTACTGAGGATGATTCTATTACCCTGGGTCCTCAAGGTGGCCTGGCCAGAGGAATGTCTATCAGAGGACAACCATCAATATCCAATATGTCTAGTGGTGAAACTGTTTCAGTTGTTGGGGAACATCGTCGAATATTATCTAGCACAAATGATACTAACTGCATGGCAGAAAGGTCTGCTGGTGCAATATTTGATGAACCAAGCCCTGGTTATCAAAATAATCACCAAGGCAACAGAGATTTAAAGATCACAGATCGTACTTTTGAGAGATTTTCTACAGCAATGCTTCCTGCTGGGCATGCCCATGGCACTTCTATGAGCAGCCAATCAACAACTCCCGAAACAAGAATATTTTCAGAAGTTTTACGCAAAAAATCATTGTAGCAATTAGAAAGTTCTACAGGTACTCTTCTTTATCATAACTCATAACAGTTTTGATTATGATATGTGTTTTTAATATATATTTATATAATTCTTAATTCATATCTATCTGGTTTTTTGTTATGTATCCTCTTTTATTTGTTTAGCAATTTAACTGTGTTGATCAATATCCTATTATTAATCTTTTCAATATGGGGATGTTTATTTGCTTTGTAATTAGGAACATGAAATGCAAATGCTGCAAATGGCATCTGCGTCTATGTTTTTTCCCTCCTTGCAATTTCAATATTTGCTTTCGCTATAGTCATTAATTAACACAAATGCAAGTCTATTAGAATAGTTCCAACTCTATGATGAAACATCAATATATTTTATTTTTATTTCATTTCTTTTAAAAAAATAATGTTTATTTTCAATTACTTGAATTAATAAGCTTAAAAATATGTTGACATAATACTTTATATATCAATATAAAGTGTAAAATAATTGAGTTTTTATATTTACACATTGTAGTCACTTTACATCTTAAAAAAACAGGAAAACAAATTTGTGCGTTAAATTTTTAATTTTGCCTGTATAATGTGATCCACATTTTTTTAATTAGCTGAATATCATATTTAATTTTTTATATTTATATTTTAAACAAAAAAGTATGAACATGATGCTATCACCATACGTTTAGATTTATTTGTTTAACTTACTTTGAATTCATTAAATTATTAATACTAAATAGTAGATATATTCTCTTCCATAGTTACTTTCTAGATTTAATATTTTTTTTTGTCACCTTAGGTTCGTCTGCTACCTGGTCCAACATAGATTTAATATTTTCATTTTTGTTTTTTTATGCTAATGTAACTTTGATATTATATGTAGTTTTTAAATGGGAATTGTGGCCATTTGAAGTCACAATTATCTATGCAACTTATGGTCCTGTAAATTGACTTGCAGCTCGCTAGTCATTTCCAGTCAGCCAAACGCTTGCAATCGGCCAACTGCTGAAATGATTACTGTCACCAATTTGATGACAATCAACCAACCCTTTGTTGATCCAACCATTGTATACTATGTTCATTGGATGATTTGCTACATTGGATTACATGTTGCAGTACTGCATAAGTTTATACACTATGCTCTGTTCATCAGAATACCAACAAATGATGATCCTCTAGTTGGATTTCTTGTTCTTTAAATTGAACGTACCTAGTTTGGAAAATCAAGTTCTGGTCTATCATTTCTACTTCTGATAAATCTGAAGTTGGAATTTAGAAATACAGAAAAAGAAAAACCTAGATGTAATTAAATGAGTCATATATCTAAGTAAGGACACCCTTCCCTATCCCCTCCCACTGCTGTCTGATGGGTTCTCAAAGGTTTTGTGAGGCCGAATTTGGTCAGTCATCTGCCGCCTGCGATGGTTCACTTGCTGTTCAATCCCGAAGCGTTTGATACAGCAATGTTTTTTTTTTGTTAATGTCTTCGATTGGGAAAAACTTCAAACTTGTTATTTGCGTTGGTGATTTCTTGATTTCAAAATGTGCTCTTTGATTGATTCCCTATTGTCATCGTCATGATTTAGCAGTTTTGTCTACTTATTTTCACATTTTATGAAGCGCTGAGCGTGAGTCAGGCGAGGTCTTTGATTTTGGTGACACTTGCTGATTATTTCAGTTCATAAAGATGATCTGCTTCATGCATTAGAATTATGGAATGAAATCCATTTGGGTACCGTGGTTGGTTCTCAGTTCGCAGAGTAATGTTTTTCTAAGCATTCTAATGAACTGCATAAAAACGTGGAATTCTTTTTGTATCTTGATTTTGGGATGAACAAATGGCAGACTAAACTCACGTTAATAAGTGCCTACTATTTGACATTGTTGCGCATCATCTATTACTATTCTACCAATATTAAAGTCAGCAAGCAAACTACGTGTGATGCAGGTGCAATACCGGCAGTTCAGCAAGTTCTGATGTCTGCTAGAGGCGCAACCGATGCTTTTTTCTGGAGTTGGGAGGCACGTTATTAATTCTGTAAGGACAGTTTGTAAGTTCATGTGCATATGGACCTATTTTGTATCAAACAGTATGATTTTCTTATTTGTACTCTTTATTAGCTAAGTTGGGCTTCAAGAACAATGAAGTTGGTATCGGATTTGGTGTGGGACATGGCTTTGGTGTAGGCATGTACTCTTGTAGTGTCTTAGCAATAGGAACTTACGAGTTGGTTATAGACCTTGTTGTGTTTATTCCGGTAAACTATATATATTTCAGATTTCTTCTATCTTAACATGCTTGACAAATTTTTTTTTTTAATATCTCAATTTCCAACTTAGCTTTCTATCTAGTTATATATGTGTGTTTGTGTGTACACTGAGGAAGAGCCTTGACATAACGTAAAGTTATTACGATATGATTTTGTGATCATGCGTTTGAGTTGTGGAAATAATCTTTTGCAATATAAGGTAAGATTGTATATAGTAGATCCATTGATGTTCAGGGGCGTTTGGTAAACTGGTTTAGAAGGCGGGAATAGGAATGAAATCTATTTCATTTCCATTTTTAATACTTGATATACGGGAATCAGAATCAAAATATGGATATGATATTCTTGATTTTATAACAGTATCCATTAGATTGTCATTAAATTTATAAATCCCTCAATCAAAATATATTATCATTTTCATTCTCGAATGTATATCAAGTACCCTCAATTTTTTTTTTGAATCCTGTATTATCTGCTCTCGGGAGTTTAGAGAAATTAGATTGATGGTAGAGTTTTTGATTATTTTGAGCCGCAACTTAATTTCTCAGGAAAATAGGAATGCTCCTTGTTACTGTGTCTAAAATAAGATTTTTATACAATAGTTTACTCTTCCACCTTTCAACGATCAAAATAATATGATAGCTAGTATTCCCTTTTTCATATTCTCTTTCAATCTTCACAGGATGGCTTGATAGTTAATATATGTATATTATCAATATGAAATCTGAGGGTCAAAATTTAGTAAAGTCAGTGTGCCCTCTCTCCCTACGCACTAGCCACAGTATCCGGACTAGTAGTCCCCATGATTTATCCTGAGACGGATTGACGGAAGTATTGAGGGAGAACGAATCGCCTTTTACCAGTAGTATTCCCTTTTTCAGCCTCAAACCCTACCTGCCATTTGTTTTTAGATGGATTTTGCATTGGGTTTCAAATCACAAAAAATGGGTTAGCGTATCTTTTTGGAATGTATTTGGTTCAAGTTATTATATATAATCTTGGTTATGTGATTATCAAGTAATCATATAATTAAGGTAATGGTGAATGAAACATAATCTGAAGTTATTTGGTTCAATTTAAATAATCAAATAAAATCTTATTTATTCGGAGGTAATAATTTATAATATAATATAATATTTTTTTCGTATTACTCTTTAAAATTTATTTAGATAATTTTATTAAATTTTAAATTAAATTAAATTAAATTTTTATTTAATTTATTAAAATTTTAAATTAAAAAAATATTCGTCGGCGATACCGACGTTGACGTCGACATCGATGTCGACCGTCAGTGTCCGCGTAGGCAGTCGGTGTCCAACACCGGCGGCTGACTGTCGGCGCTGGTCGCCGGCCGACGATCGTCGGCCGCCGCCAGCGGTCGTCAGTCGTCGGTTGCCGGCCGCCGACAGTCGTCGGTCGTCGGTCGTCGGTCGCCGGCCGTCGGTCGTCGGTCGTCGGCTGCCGGTCGCCGCCCATTGGCGCCGGTCGTCGATCGTCGATCGCCGACCGTCGTTGTCGGTCGTCGGCCACGAATAATGTTTCCGGAATTTAATAAATTGTAATAGTTATTTTCGTCTTAAATATAAATATAAATATTGAAGGATAATTTTGAAATGATAAGTTTCATAATCCCGAAATCAAGAAAAACCTTACTTTCTAAGGTTTTCCGATTCCGGGTTGTATATCCCTTTTGCTGACGTGTCGAGCGTCGATTATTACTTGAGAATAGTTGATTATGTAAACCAAACAAGATTTTCGTTGATAACTTTGGATGAATAATCAAGATTATCAATGATAATCCCAACCAAATGCACACTTAGGGTATTGACTAATATTGCTATGGTCATGCATTTTGCATTTTGATGCTTATATTCAATGAAAGCCAGGAGAAGGTTATGATAATTGCAGGTAATGTACCTGCCTTAGCTTCCATCCACGGTGTTGCCACCATTCCTGGCCCTGGTAAAGGGAACGGTGAATGTCCTAAGTGGAAGCCCTATTGGAAATGCACAAGTGTCAAGTGAAAGGGTGGCTGACAGATTTAAAGTTTGGAAATATTTATAGAAAATACTGAACCACGTAATTAAAATTACAAAATACCCAAATCGCGTATCTAAAATTCATATTTATCAAATCATGTATCAGATGATCAAAATATCCCTCCTCCGTAGCATAGAAACTCCTCGTCCGAGCCACTCTCTTTTTCGTGTGACGTGCATTTGAGGCATCACCATCGGAAGTCATCATAGCAACACGATTCTTCCTAAAACCAAGATGCAAAACCTAAATCAAAATAGCCGCCGAAGAAGAAGAAGACACTACTTACCTCCAACCGGTGAAGAAGACGAAGACAAACAATCTTCTCAAGACCATCGTAACCAGTGAACCCTTACTTTCCTCCAACCGGCGAAGAAGACAAAGACAAACAAACTTCTCCTCAAACGTCCCTGCTAGCCGCGACGTGCGAAATTGAGGTATGCTAGTCTTTAGGGTCAATGTTCGCATCATCAACTACATATTCTAGTAGGGTGATTGGATTTGGTGTAAATCACTATTTCGTCAATTTGAAAACATCCTATACTGTGCCTAACTTTGCTATCATTTTAGAAAAACTCACGACATTGTTGGGCCAACATCTTAATTCCTAGAGAGGACGAAACTTTTGACGATGTTTATTCTATATATGTACGTTTTTTATACTGATTTATATTTATATTTTTGCCTTTTATAGATTATTATTATCAATTTGTAGGAAGATTTAAAATTTATAGATGTATTTGTTTAACTCTTTAAATTTAAACCTTAATTTTGGTTTTATATAAAAGATAATAATTTATAAAAGAATTAATCCTAAAAAGGGTTATCGCGTAAATATATCGAGATATATTTAATGAATTATTCACTTCTTCTCGGCTAATATTTTTTTTTAAAATATTGACAATCTTAATAAAATATTTGTTAGCAATCTGGTTATATTTTGATTGTATCAATGCAGGGATGATCAAATTTCTGATGAGGTGCTCACAGCAATGATGCAATCCATAGATTCACAAGTAGAGAATCGAAACAAATCCATGATCCCAAATATAAATTTAAGTACTTGCAATGTGACACCTTTAACTTCATCTAATGTTGTGGTTAATACTGGGGAGACTAGTAATTACTATTTCAATTTGAATGAACTAGCTCTAAGTGTTGATGATGAAAATGAACAAGCTCCAAGTGTTGAGGATGACACAGTACATACAACTACAAGATTGGAAAATCTTTTTGAGGATATGTGGATTGAACAAGAATATAATGATAATAGAATGAAAGTAGAAATTGAAATGGATATATCTGAGAATAAATTCTTAGCAAATGATATCTCATATTCATTAGGTGAGCCAGTAAACACTAATGGATATAGCGACCTTGAAGAGTAATTTCCATTAGCTGAAGATGCATATGAAATGAACACAGGACTTGCTCTATCACAAATGGAACCAGTAGATGACATTGTTGAGGAATTTAGTATTGGTCAGGTAATATAATTTTGCTTAGCTTTATTAATGTTAACTTAACTCTATTTTAGTAGCGCTAATAGAAACATATATCAATTCTTATTGTAGGTTTACCCAACACAGAAACATTTTAAAGAAGCACTTGCTAAATATGCTATGAAAAGATGCTTCACATACAAAATAAAGAACACCAGATAGAATAGAGTGAAAGCAATTTGTGATGGAGAAAATTGCACATGGATAATAATTGCAAGGGGAGATATTGAGTTCATGGTTACAAAATATTCAGAACGTTATCAATGCGGTCTTAGTATGATAACAGTTAAACATCCTACATGCACATTCTTATTTATAGTTTCTCAGATAGAAAGTCATTATTTGGCATCTGAATATTATAAACTTATAAACATTCAGAATGAGATGAAATCACGATTTGGAGTGAATATATCATATCGAAAGACTTACTATGCACATGTGAAGGCTATAAATAAGGTGGTACGTGATTTCGATAAGGATTATGCTGATCTCCCTAGATTATTTTGTGATCTAAAATATAGAGACCCAGAAATATACGTTACATTGAAAAAAACGATTATAAATTTCAACATTGTTTTGGGGTTTTGGTGCATGTGGAAGAGTCTTTCAATCGTATTTTTGTAAATTAATTGAAATTGATGCAACACACTTGAGGGGCAAGTATTCTGGTGTATTAATGATGGTCACAACAATAGATGGTAATGCAAATCTTCTTCCAATTGCCTTTGGAATTTTTGAGGTTGAGTGTGAGGCTACATGGGAGTGGTTTTTAAAATATTTAAAGATATTTCTTGTAGTTGATCAATCAAATACGACAATTATATCGAATAGACATCGTGGAATATTATTTACAATGAGCAAGGTTTACCCTACTGCTTACCATGGATTATGTTGTTATCACTTGTCTTGTAATATAATTACAGATACTCATGATAGACATGCATTAGGACTGTTTTGGACTGTAGCTAAAGTGAATATAATTTCACAATGTGATCGAATCATGCAGACTATGTCAGAGACACATATAGATGCTTATAAATGGCTTCAAAATATAAATCCTTCAAAATGGCCAAATGCACATTTCCCTGGTAAAAGGTATTCAATGTTGATAACAAATTGTTCTAAAAGCATGAACGCATTATTCAAGAAGACTCAAGAACTCCCAATTACTGATTTAATAAACAACACAAGGAGGAAAGTAGCGCAATGGTTTTATAACTACAGAGAGCAAATGTCAAATTATGTAGGAGTATTAGCGCCATTAGCTATGAAGGAGATTGAGACTAGGAGATAAAAAATTGAGTACTATTCAATTTATCCACATAGCAAAACTGAAATGGAGGTACAAACTTCAACATCATCTTATATAGTTGACATGGAGTTATGTAAATATGATTACGGCGAGTCCTAAATTTCGGGCATTCCTTGCTCACACGCTCTTGCAATGTGTTTATACAGAGACATGGACCCGTAAAACTATTGCGAGCATTATTTCTTATTTGAAACTTGGAAAAGTACATACAAGGATCGTATTTATCCATGTAGAAGTAAATAGTGTAAGTACCCCAGGTTGATTTTGATGTGATCAACCGAGTTAGGTTAGGTCCTGTTGGTTTTTAATCCCTGTGCCTAAGTGTGCAGGAGCTTAGGAGCGCAGGAAGTCGAGCGGAAGACACAGCGATCGAGAAGGATGATACGGGAAGAGAGCCGACAGGCTCGGTACATCCGAGGGACGTGGAGGTATACGGAAGAGTGCACCGGTGGAGCGACAAGGATGCGCGCAGCTTCCGAGGGACGAGAAGTCGGGAGGAAGCTCGCTCGAGGAGAAGGCCGAAGGAGGGTTCGGGTGAGCCCAACTCTGGAAGGCCCAGAAATCACCTAACAGATCCGCTGGAGAGTAGCCAGTAAGTTGCTAACCAAAAGTCATTCGAACGCCCGAGAATAAGGGTGCCCCTATGCACTCGGGTGTGCTCCTATTCCCGGGCATCTCAGTGCATACAGGCACCCAAGAGCAAATTTTATCTACCAGTTAGTCATTTGTGAGCGTTACGCATAGGATAACGCACAAGCATGTGTCAAGCACCCTCAACCACTCAGGCGCCCCTATAGTGCCATGTCAACATTCGGATAGAATTGACCGGGCCTATAAATAGACCCCCAGAGCTTAGTTCCAATTCACTCATCAACAACATACGAATTCTTTCTTGTTTTTCATTATTTTTCTGAACTTTTCCACATGTAAGAGGCATTTCCGCCCGAAGGAGTTTATTCAGGAGAATCGAGCCACATTCAGTCTTGGATTAGCAACCTCCTCTGTGGCAAACTAAGTAAAATTTGGTTGCCTCTTTCTTTTCATTACTACTTCATTTTTATGTTATGCTTTGTTTCTTTTTGATTAACTAACATCTTTGTTCTAGCAAAAACAAAAGATATAATTTTTATTTTCAGGGGCAATTCACCTCCCTCTTGCCGACCAATGATCACCATCAATTGGTATCAGAGCAAGGATGCTCCAGAAGGACTAACCGTCGTCTGAAACAACTACAAAAATAGTTGGATCGGTTATCTACCCGCCAAAGTTCGAGGGGGAGTATGCGAATTAGAAGCGCAAGATGCAGATATTCTTTAAAACTGATTTTGATTTACTTTTAATTATGAAAAACGGTTTTGTAGCTCCCAAGGATGCCGACGACAAACTCGAAGATGAAAGCCTGTGGATAAAAAAGGAGCAGGCTAACTTTGTGGTGAATGGGAAAATAGAATTCTATCTGATGTCCGTACTACATGCACAAGAAGTCAACCAAATCGGAAACTGTTGGTGCCAGAAGCACCAAGATCGAACCTGGGTTTTGATAATGGCAAAGGGTTCATAAGTTAAGATTATATTATAATCTAATGAATTTGTTTAAGTGCGCAGGAGAAGTCCTAGGTAAGCTAGGCACGAAGTCTTAGTTCATAGAATTGGGCAATAAGTCCTGGCCGAGGGCTGGGCACCGAAGACCTGACCGAGGGTTGGGCAATAAGTCCTGGTCGTGGACTGGGCACGAAGTCCTGATTCGAAGAATTGGGCAATAAGTCCTGGCCGAGGGCTGGGCACTGAAGACCTGACCGAGGGTTGGGCAATAGGTCCTGGTCGTGGACTGGGCATGAAGTCCTAATCCCGAAGATCAGGCAAAAGTCCAACCGGAGGAGCCGGTTGGTAAAAGGTAAATTCTCCTGAGAGGAGTAGGTGAGGGCGGGTTCCCCGAAGAGGGAATATTAGGCATTGGTTCGACCTAGGGTTCCATTTGGGAAGCCCAAAGTCAGAACCAAGACAGCGCAAGCTGTAAGTTGTACGTAATTTATCTATTATTATTGCTTTGGAACTAACCCTGGTTTCAACAACAAAGGATGAAGTTCTCTCTGCATCCCAGGCGCCTGAAAGGATTCAAGTGCTTGATCATACAGGCGCTTGTATGGATACAGGCGCCCCAGAAGGTTGTTTTCCAACAGTCTGTGAAGCTGAGCCTCTACGTCAGCAATGGAGGTGCCTGTAAGCATACAGGCGCCCTAGTCGTCCCAAGCGCCCTGGATGAAGGGATAAACGTTGGTCAAGTCTGCAGATGAGGATTCATGCAGAAAGACACACGTGTCAGGCGCCCTACTCAACACAGGCGCCCAGACAACTGTATATAAAGGGGTTCACCCCTTGCTTCCAGACAACAATTCTTTCAATGCAAGTACTCAGTTCTAACTTCTCCGTGCTTAAGCTTCAAGCGCCAACGACGACCCGCTGCTCCGATCTTCGAGTCATTTTCCGGTCGTCAGTATTTGTTTAATTTAATTGCTTACATTCAATTCTATATTCGTGCTTCAATTTTGTAACCTTTTTCTGAAATATAGAATTGTCCAACGTAAACGGTCAAGGACCATGGGTCTTAGAGTAGGAGCCGATCTAGACTCTGAACAAAGTAAAAGAAATCATGTTAGCATTGTTTTGAATTTTTGCTGCGTATTATTCTTATTATATCCGAAAAGTTTTATCGATATTCGCCCCCTCTATCGATTCTAAACGATCCCACAAGTGGTATCAGAGCAGGTGGCTCAAATCTGGTGTAACCACCGATTGAGCAATTTTCGGATTTATTTTTAAAAAATATTTTTTCGTTCGTAAATTTTTCGTTCATTGAGGTTGGTGCAACACCACTCGATATTTTTTTTATTATTATTTTTGCTACCGCACTACTAATCCAAGACTTAGTCTTGGAACAAAGTTTTTGTGTAAATTTTCAGATTAAAATCCATGGCCATGCAAGAAGGCTACAACACCGCCAGACCACCACTCTTCTCAGGAGAAGACTTCTCATATTGGAAGAGTAGGATGGAGGTCCACCTGAAAACTCAGGTAGACATGTGGATAATCATCCAGTCCGGACTGGAGATCCCCAAGAATGCACAAGGAGAGGTACAAGGCTACATAGAGTGGGATGGACCACTCAAGAAGAAAATTGAAGCAGACGCAAAGGTCACACAAATATTGCAATGTGGCTTAACCAAGGAAGAGTTGAACCGCGTCGGACCCTTCAGCAGCGCAAAGGAGCTATGGAACAAATTAATCGAACTGCACAAAGGTACGTCAGATACGCGGATCAGTAAAAGAGATCTGTTACTCAACAAGCTCTACACCATCAAGATGCACAATGGGGAAACCGCATCACAGCTCCACCAAGAATCCAGGAGATGATGAACAGGCTACATACAATAGGTCATAAGATGGAAAACCGTGACCTAATAAGGTATACTCTGAACTCCTTCCCAAGGAACTCACTGTGGGCATCTATGGTAGATGCCTACAAGGTTTCTAGGTACCTTTCTGAAATTAAGCTCGATGATTTATTCTCAGAATTAGAATTACATGAGCAAACTAATACTGTAATGGTCGAGAAGAATATAGCTTTTGTTGCAGGAAAAACTCAAGGAAAATCACAAAAGAAGAAGCAACAACCAATACTCGAGTCCGACTTAGATTCAGAGTCTGACGACGATGAGTATATCATCCAAAACTGGTCTGGTTGGCTCGTGACTACTACAAGGTGCTGAAGAATCAAACGAGCAAAAAGAAGACGACTCAGAAGAAGGATGATCCAGCTGAATCCTCAACAAGCCAGAAGAATAAAAGCAACGTAACGTGTTACGAGTGCAACAAGAAGGGTCACTTCAGATCGGAGTGCCCTAACCTGAAGGAAAACAAGAAAGCTCAGAAGAAGAAGGCACTGCAAGCCACATGGGACGAATCAACCTTGGAGGAAGAAGAAGAGGCTCCGCACTCCAACCTCCTCGCGCTGACTGCCTCGGAAGACATTGACTCCGGAATAGAATCAGAACTTGATGAAGACATCGACACCGGAAAGCTCTCGATCTTGGAAGATGGACGAATTACGGTAAAAGGCTACCCTGAATCGGAGCTTTACGATCTTATTTCGTATTTGTCACGCAAGTTGGCAAAAGTCAACGTCCGAGTTGAAACCCTTCGACAGGAAGTCAAACTCCTAAAGGAGGAAGTCAACTCGAGTTCCTCGATCGAGTCAGTTCAAGAAGGAACCTCGACTCAAGTTCAAAAACTTGAGGAAGAGAATTCCTCCTTGAAAACTCAAGTCAAGGAACTCAAAGTCGCATTAGAACGATTCACTTTGGGTTCCAAGAATCTTGACATGATTCTTGGAAAACAGAAGTCAGTTCTAAATCGATCCGGACTGGGCTATCGAACCAACTCGCAACAACGATCTTACTTTTCTATATTGAACCAAACTAGAACCCAAGTCCAAGCATGGGTCCTAAAGTTGAGTTTGAACAACCAGGTTGGACCAAACCAATATTGGATCCCCAAGGACAAGATTCACATCTTGCCTAACCCATATCGAGGCTTCAGTCCAGGGGGAGCCAATATAAAAACTATTTTCATACTTAGATAATTTTTTTTTCTGCTTGATGCTTGTTTATTTCTTCTTTTTTTTTTTGCAATGTTATTATGCTTAGACTTAGGAATGGTTAGTTAAGGACAAGACTTACTTGAAACTTGAACAATATAGTATTAAGAGGAGGTGAGATGATAGTACGTTAGGAAAGTCTCTCTAAAGAGTCAAGTAGGGTAAGACGTACCCTATTTGGTCTGTTTAGTCCGGTGGAACTAGCCGAAGTTATCTCTCCAAATCCTAAGCTAGTTAAATCAGAATTTCTCAAAAAGGAATTTAAAAATGAACTTTCAGTAAAAGGCTTTGTCTAGGAAAGGGTTGTTGATCCAATAATGCTACGGCTAAAGAAGGCCTCTGTGCCTCGCCAAGACCTGGAGCCGATTATCGAAACTCACTTTTAAATTACTATTTGATAAACTCAAATCTAACACAAATTTTAATTAAATCTTAGAGTTATCATTAAATCAAAGATAAAAATAATACATCTCACAAAACAGATAAGGAAACCTGTTTTGTCACTTAGAATTGGGTAAGATGTCTAGGACCTAATCATGTAGTCCAACCCAACCAATCAAATTAAAGTCTACACTTAACATTTTCAAAATTAATTATATACTTAACATTTTCAAAATTAATTCTACACTTAACCATTTCAAAATTAATTCTATACTTAATGTTTTTTTAAAATTAAAATCTCACATAATGTTTTTCAAATTCAATTTCAAAATTAATTCAAACTCAATTTTATAACTAATACTGAAAACCTGTCTCACAAAAAGAAACTCATAAGGTCAACATGCTTGATAACCTTAGATGTGGGTGAGACAGATTAGACAGTGAAATTCAATTAATCTATCCTTACTTCTACAAAAATGGATCTAAATCAAACATACTTTATGTGTAGGAACATAAAGATTTAGACCAGTGGATTTTGGATAGTGGATGCACCAGACACATGGCTGAGGATAAATTGAAGTTCACCAAAATCAAGTTAAAAAACCTAGGCTCAGTGGCATTTGACAATAATGTCACACTTAAAGTGATTGAGACAGGTAACATTGAACTAAATTCTGATTTTATTATTAAAAAGGCGTTGTTAGTTGAAAACTTTAAATTTAATTTACTTAGTGATTCCGGCCTTGCTTACAGGTAGCTCGGCCCACGCAGCCAGCCAGCCTGGCACCATGAAGGCCCAGCGGAAGGGTCGACGAAGACCTCACTTGGGGAGTTCTTGGGCTAAGAAACCCCCGATGCGCTAGCCGACCGACCATGGGCAAGGTCGGTCGGGTGTCCTGAGCGTCTCCTAGCTCGGTCACCCCTGTTAGGATCGTTGCCGTCCGCTAGAGGGGGGGTGAATAGCGATTCCCGGTTCGTTCTTGTACCTACGTTATTAGTTGCACAACGAAATAATAATAAACGAAACAAACAACGCTAACAATACCGGTTTACTTGGTATCCACCCCGGCCGGGTGACTAATCCAAGAATCCGTCGGTGGATCACTCCCCGGATAACCTCCGGCTAGCTCTCGTCACTCCTTGTGGGTGGAGAAACCTCACCACAACACCTTTGACAACCTTGAGCCCAAAGACTACTAACTTGCCTTTAACCAAGACAAGTTTCGTCAAGAAACTCAGCCACCACGAAGTCCTCTTTAAATAGGACTCGGGGCTGATTTCTCGCTACCAGTCGACTGCCCTCAGGGCAGTCGACTGGTGCCAGCCAAATTCGACCGTTGCACCCCAACGTTCGAATTCTCAGCCAGCTCACCAGCCACCTACCAGTCGACTGCTCCCAGGGCAGTCGACTGGTCCAGGCCTGAGACCATTCTGTGAGTTTTACTAGTCGACTGCCACAATGGCAGTCGACTGCCCTACTCACACACCTAGGGTTTCCCTTCCCGAGTACACATCTCTCAGCACTCGACCTTAGGACTTTCCCGAGTACAATCACATAGCACTCGTACCCTCACGACTCGACTGACTCCTCCTCCGCAGCCTCGACTGTTGCCTTCGCGCCCTCTTCATCTTCGGCTCTCGTCCCTCGGATGCACGTAAGCCTCCAACTTGCCTCCATGCCATCCTTCACGCATGCCTCGAAGTCCGCGCCCATCAGCTCATCGTCCCTGCTCACCAAGGTCCCTCGGATGCGCACGCAAGCCTCCAGCTTGCCTCCATGCCATCCTTCACCGTACCGAGGCCGTCCAGTCAAGTCTATATGTGTAACTTGTACAACCTGCACACTCAACATACACATATAAGAACACAAGGGAAAACCTAACTTAAACCCTTTGCCCAAACATCAAAACCTATGGTCACTCCAGACCATCTTAGGGTCGATTGCTCCAACAATCTCTCCCTTTTTGATGTTTGACAATCCGTTTAAGTTAGGGAAATAAGATAGTAGTCAATAGCAACAACCATGCTAAACAAATGCATATGCAATGCAAAAATGGATCCTATCCCAAGGTATCCCACACCTAACCCTCCAAGTTAGAAATTTTACACCTAGCCCTCCAAGCTAGGATTTTCACCACCTAACCCTCCAAGTTAGGATTTTCCCACACCTAGCCCTCTAGGACATTTACCACCTAACCCTCCAAGTTAGGATTTTCCAACACCTAGCCCTCCATGCTAGGACTTTTCTCACCTAACCCTCCAAGTTAGGATTTTCTAACAAACCGGGCTTTTTAAAGCTTCTCCCAAGCTCCCCCTTACACTGGACTTACAAAGGCTTTTTAAGAACCTCTCCAAGGTTCCCCTTACGCCAAGAATGGAGTAACCATGCTCCCCCTTAATCTTAGCTCCCCCTAAACCTAGGGTTTCTCGCAAAGGAGTGTTTGGTTTCCCAACTTAAACCCAACACTTCTCCCCCTTTGCCTAACATCAAAAAGACACCAACAATATCCCAATTATTGGTTCTTTTAATCCCTAATGATCATAAACAACGTGTACTAACCCCTCATACACTTGTTTTACATCATTTGGACACCAAGCAAGGATTGAAACCCTAAACCAGCCTTGACCAGTCGACTGCCCAATACTCTGAAAGTCTGAAATTTCAGCTTTTCTGACGAAATTCAGAAATGCGCCAAAAAATCCACAAATCTTCAAAAATTTCCAAATTTTGTGGAGAGGTTTGTGGTACCCATATCTACTTGGAAAAAATACATTCCAAAATGTATCTATCACAATTCCCAAGTTTGACATAAAACCCAAAACTAGCCAAAAACTTCAATCAAACCTTGACCTAAAGTCCTAGTTTTGGTTTCCTCTTGATGTCTTTGCCCATGCCACCCCACAATGCATCCCTAGCATTGATTTACATAGAAATAACACATCAAAAACCAATTTTCATGCAATATGACCCCAATGTCATATTTTCATGCATGAAACTTAACAACACCATGTCGAAACCCAAGAATTGAGACTCAAGTCCGTCTCCAATTCTTTTGCCACACTCCATGGTCCATCTAGACCTTTAGGAGCACCCCTCCCAATGTCCATTCACCATATATCCCAAAGGCTCCTAGAGCTCCCCCTTGAGCTCTTAGCCCTAGCCACCTCCCTTGGTGACTCAACCACAACTAGGCCACACCGGTGTACCTCCGGTGACTCTTGGCCTACAAACTAAACCCTCTTAACCTTAGACACATTGTCTTTGGTTAAGTCATTTCTTTTTCCTTTAAATGACACCCCTTTGCCATTTTTGCCCTCCCCCTTCTTGCCATAATCATATGCTACCCTAGCATATTTCTTTCCCTTGGCATGGGAGTTCTTAGATCGGTATCCCAACCCCGATCTATCATTGGTGCGGTTTAAACCTCCCAACACCATATCTAAACCCTTAGATCCAATAGTGAATCTCTCTAGGGTTTTCTCTAACCTATCAAGCTTTTCCCTTAAAGCTTGATTTTCCCTTTCTAGGTTCCTAAACCTAGAATCCACATGTCCACTTTGGACATTCCTAGACCTACCCTCCTTTCTAGGCACATCCCTCCCCTTCTTGGGATTTTTGCCTTGATCCTTAGGTCTAGAGGTCTTTGATTTTTCATGATGTATGACCTTTCTAGGGTTTTGATCTACCTTGTTAACCCTATTCCTATCATGATATTTAAAACCATTGTTATGCACAATCAAGCATTTATCACGATTTCTAGCATGCATGGATGAATAATTTGCACTAGTTTTAACATGCATAGAGGAGCTAGAATTGAAATTGCATTTTAACTTAAGGTTAGGAATTACCTCCCTTACCTTAGGACCTCCTCCTTGTTGGAAGCTTCTTTTCTTTCTCTCCTCCTTCTCCCATCTTCTCAAGTGCTCCATTTTCTTGAGCTCTCCACTCTTTGGGCACTTTGTGTGGTAGTGTCCTAGTTCACCACACGTAAAGCATCGGATCTTCTTTTTCTTTTCTTGGGCTTCTCCATTCCTACAATTCATGTTAGAATTTAATCGAATTGAGATGCGTTTAGATTGTACCTCCTTTTTCTTACCCTTTGGACACTTGTCCTTGTAGTGTCCCTTTTCATTGCATCCAAAGCATATAATGTGGTCTTTGGCTCTTGCTTTGGTGGAGGTACTAACTTCTTTTTGCTCCAGTGTTGAGGATGACCTTTCCTCCCCCTCAATCCTTGATGTGGAGCCTTTTTCACTTTCTTCCTCACTTGAGGATGTGGATACTTCTTCTTTTTCGGATGTTGACAATTCCGTTTCTTTTTCCTTTTTCTCCTCTTCGGATGACGAGCTCCTCTCCTCATCCGATTGGTCCTTCTCCTCTTCTTGGACCATTAAGCCCATTTCCTTGGGTTCTTCTTCTTCTACTCGTGTAGGGTTTTCATGGACTTCTTCTATCTTTTTCCATAGATTATGTGCATTTTCATATTTACCTACACTACTCAAAACATGATTAGGCAAAATATTAATCAATATATCGATTACCTTGTCATTTGCCCTAGATTGATCTTGTTGCTCTTTAGTCCAAGATCTAGGTCTAAGCATTTTTCCATGTTTGTCTCTTGGAATTTTGAAAGGCTCTTCTATTATCATCATACACTCCCAATCCATGTCAAACCACGTCTTCATGCGCATCCTCCAATAACCGAAATCTCCGTGATCGTAAGGAGGTGGAGTGTAGATGTCATCCCCAACTTTGTCTTCCATGTTCTTCCCTCTAGCTTTTGCTCTTCTTGGCGGTTATTCCAATCACGAGCGGTCCTTCGCTCTGATACCAATTGTTAGGATCGTTGCCGTCCGCTAGAGGGGGGGTGAATAGCGATTCCCGGTTCGTTCTTGTACCTACGTTATTAGTTGCACAGCGGAAATAATAATAAACGAAACAAACAACGCTAACAATACCGGTTTACTTGGTATCCACCCCAGCCGGGTGACTAATCCAAGAATCCGTCGGTGGATCACTCCCCGGATAACCTCCGGCTAGCTCTCGTCGCTCCTTGTGGGTGGAGAAACCTCACCACAACACCTTTGACAACCTTGAGCCCAAAGACTACTAACTTGCCTTTAACCAAGACAAGTTTCGTCAAGAAACTCAGCCACCACGAAGTCCTCTTTAAATAGGACTCGGGGCTGATTTCTCGCTACCAGTCGACTGCCCCCAGGGCAGTCGACTGGTGCCAGCCAAATTCGACCGTTGCACCCCAACGTTCGAATTCTCAGCCAGCTCACCAGCCACCTACCAGTCGACTGCTCCCAGGGCAGTCGACTAGTCCAAGCCTGAGACCATTCTGTGAGTTTTACTAGTCGACTGCCACAATGGCAGTCGACTGCCCTACTCACACACCTAGGGTTTCCCTTCCCGAGTACACATCTCTCAGCACTCGACCTTAGGACTTTCCCGAGTACAATCACACAGCACTCGTACCCTCACGACTCGACTGACTCCTCCTCCGTAGCCTCGACTGTTGCCTTCGCGCCCTCTTCATCTTCGGCTCCCGTCCCTCGGATGCACGCAAGCCTCCAGCTTGCCTCCATGCCATCCTTCACGCATGCCTCGAAGTCCGCGCCCATCAGCTCATCGTCCCTGCTCACCAAGGTCCCTCGGATGCGCACGCAAGCCTCCAGCTTGCCTCCATGCCATCCTTCACCGTACCGAGGCCGTCCAGTCAAGTTTATATGTGTAACCTGTTCAACCTGCACACTCAACATACACATATAAGAACACAAGGGAAAACCTAACTTAAACCCTTTGCCCAAACATCAAAACCTATGGTCACTCCGGACCATCTTAGGGCCGATTGCTCCAACAACCCTGACCTGTACCCCGATCCAGGTCTGGGACGGACAATCCAGTGGGGCGCATGGCGACCCACGCTCCCCCAGCATCCCATGGATCTGACAACCCACAGAGCCAAGACAAAGCCAGACAGACATAGCCCAACAGACCCCCGACTCAGGGCGTACCCCGAGCCTCAACTCTCCCAGTCGGACGCGTGGTAGCCCATGCTCCCTGGCGATTACCCGACCCGGTCCTCGACTCTCGGACCCGTCGGTCGGCGCTCGGGCTACGGACTAGATCGTCCCTACGCTGCCCTATGTCATTATATCCGGGGTACAATCTTGATGTCGGGGTACTATGCGCTTTACCCATTTATGACACACCTTGTGGTCATCCCGCCGCTCTAGTACCGTCGTTCTGCCTAAGCACCCTGCGCCATGCCGCGGTACTCCCAGGTGCTCTCATACGAGCTGACAGATGTCATACCCCTGTCTCGTCGACATGGACAGGGCTTGTTAGCTCCCTCGGCTATATAAGCCCTCCATTCCTCATTCCGCAGGTATGCTCGGGAGCTCTCCCTCTACTACCGCATTTCCATTTGCTCTACTATATTTTTCCTGCGGATACTGACTTGACCGTTGGAGTGCCTTGCCGGGGAAACTCCCCGGCGTGTTTGCTAACGGTCACTGTCTTGCAGGCCGGAGCCAGGTCGGGACCAGGTCGACGCCACCTCAGTCGCTAGTGCCACTCAGAAGACCATCCGGCCCTTGGGACTTCCACCTCGCTTCGCGACAGGATCAAATTTGGCGCTAGAAGGAGGGCGCACTTAGCCTGATTGGAAGTGTACGATGGAAGCACCCAACCAGGTCGTGATGACCGTTATGATAGATCGAAGACGTTGCTAGAGGGGGGTGAATAGCGATTTGTTCGTCGTTTTCTCTACACGATTGTTAGCGCAACGGAATATACAATAAAAACAATCAAACAAATAATAACCAATGCTAACACGGAAGATTTACTTGGTATCCACCCCGGACGGGTGACTAATCCAAGAATCCGTCGGTGGATCACGCCCCGGATAACCTTCGGCTAACTCTGTCTTGTAAGGATCGTTCCGTACGCTAGAGGGGGGGGTGAATAGCGTTTCGCCGAATTCTTGTTCCTACACGGTTAGTTTGCACAGCGGAAATAATAGTAAAACAATAATAAAATCACTAACCAATGCTAACACGACGATTTTAGTTGGTATCCACCCCGGTCGGGTGACTAATCCAACAATCCGTCGGTGGATCAAACCCCGAATAACCTCCGGCTAGAACTCGTCGCTCCTTGTGGGTGGAGAAAACTCGCCACAACACCAAGGACACTCCCTGAGTATGCAAGACTACTAACTTGCCCTATCCAAGCAAGTTTCGTCAAAAAACTCAGCCACCACGAAGTCCTCTTTAAATAGGACTCGGGGCTGATTTCTCGCTACCAGTCGACTCGCCCCAGGGCAGTCGACTGGTGCCAGCCAAATTCGACCGTTGCACCCCAACGTTCGAATTCTCAGCCAGCTCACCAGCCACCTACCAGTCGACTGCTCCCAGGGCAGTCGACTGGTCCAAGCCTGAGACCATTCTGTGAGTTTTACCAGCCGACTGCCACAATGGCAGTCGACTGCCCTACTCACACACCTAGGGTTTCCCTTCCCGAGTACACATCTCTCAGCACTTGACCCTAGGACTTTCCCGAGTACAATCACACAGCACTCGTACCCTCACGACTCGACTGACTCCTCCTCCGCAGCCTCGACTGTTGCCTTCGCGCTCTCTTCATCTTCGGCTCCCGTCCCTCGGATGCACGCAAGCCTCCAGCTTGCCTCCATGTCATCCTTCACGCATGCCTCGAAGTCCGCGCCCATTAGCTCATCGTCCCTGCTCACCAAGGTCCCTCGGATGTGCACGCAAGCCTCCAGCTTGCCTCCATGCCATCCTTCACCGTACCGAGGCCGTCCAGTCAAGTCTATATGTGTAACCTGTACAACCTGCACACTCAACATACACATATAAGAACACAAGAGAAAACCTAACTTAAACCCTTTGCCCAAACATCAAAACCTATGGTCACTCCGGACCATCTTAGAGCCGATTGCTCCAACAATCTCCCCCTTTTTGATGTTTGACAATCCGTTTAAGTTAGGGAAATAAGATAGTAGTCAATAGCAACAACCATGCTAAACAAATGCATATGCAATGCAAAAATGTATCCTATCCCAAGGTATCCCACACCTAACCCTCCAAGTTAGTAATTTTACACCTAGCCCTCCAAGCTAGGATTTTCACCACCTAACCCTCCAAGTTAGGATTTTCCCACACCTAGCCCTCTAGGACATTTACCACCTAACCCTCCAAGCTAGGATTTTCCCACACCTAGCCCTCCAAGCTGGGATTTTCACCACCTAACCCTCCAAGTTAGGATTTTCCAACACCTAGCCCTCCAAGCTAGGATTTTCCCACACCTAGCCCTCCAAGCTAGGATTTTCACCACCTAACCCTCCAAGTTAGGATTTTTCCCACCTAACCCTCCAAGTTAGGATTTTCTACCAAACCGGGCTTTTTAAAGCTTCTCCCAAGCTCCCCCTTACACTGGACTTACAAAGGTACCAAACCGGGCTTTTTAAAGCTTCTCCCAAGCTCCCCCTTACACTGGACTTACAAAGGTTTTTTTAAGAACCTCTCCAAGGTTCCCCTTACGCCATGAAGGGAGCAGCCATGCTCCCCCTCAAACTTAGCTCCCCCTAAACCTAGGGTTTCTTTTTAGCAAAGGTATTGGTTTCCCACTTAAACACAATATTTCTCCCCCTTTGCCATACATCAAAAAGAACCCAATAATTACCCAATTATTGGTTCTTCAAATTCCCAATAACCCTAAACGCAGTGTACTAGACCCTCATACACTTGTTCCTTGTCATTTGGACCCCAAAATAGCTGCTGATACCCAAATCAGCCTCTGGCAGTCGACTGCCCAAATGGGCAGTCGACTGATACTCTGATTTCAGTCTTTTCTGGCCATTTTCAGAAATGCCCCAGAAATTCCATAAATCTCCAACAATTCTCAAATTTCGTGGAGAACTTTGTGGTACCCATACCTACTTGGGAAAAATACATCTACCCATGTATCTATCACCATTCCCAAGTTTGACACAAAACACAAAAATTTCAAAATGAAAATCAAGGCAACTAGGAGGCAACCTCCCCCTTTACCCATGCCTTCTCCCAATTTTCATTTTTCCCAGGCTAAGTTCTACCCAACTTAACCTCCTAAACACCATGTTGAGTTATCTCCAACTCAACATCCGAGTTCTTCCCCTTTTGGACACCATTAAGGCTTACTCCCAAGCAACCTTTCTTCTAGTGCCAATTAGAACTCTACAAAACCTAAAATATTCTAAAGTTTGCAAACACACTTGCTTGGATATACCCTATCCTAGAAAAGTATGTAATCATGAAAGTATCAAGTGTGTTTGACTTTTGGTACACATCTAAATTCCTTAAAAGATTTGGCATTTTGAAATCAAGTCATTATTTCTTGTGTTTGCCTCTTCTAACCCTTTCAAATTGACACAAGGAATTGTCCTCAACTCTAAGGTTCATCCATAATTCCATGTGTTTCTGAAAACCCCTTCAGAAATCACTTATTAACACTCTGCCCAGACCACCAGTCGACTGCCCCCATGGGCAGTCGACTGCCAAACTTCACAGAATGTTTTCGGGCTGATAGCAGTCGACTGCCCAAATGGGCAGTCGACTGTCACCTGAATTTTAGGTTTTTCAGCCAACTTTCAGAAATGCCCTAAAAATTCTACAAATCTCCAAAAATATGAAATTTTGTGGGGAGATTTGTGAAGCCAATATCTACTTGGGAAAACTATATTTCCAAATAAATGTACTCCAAATCCCATGATTGGCACGAAATCTTACTTCTTCTAAAAAGTATCAAATGAGCTCATCCTAAAAGTGCTAATTCTCACTTCTCTTCAATGCATCCTCTTCTTCTTGATCACAACTCATTTATACCATTGAATTATATGGTGTTCCACCATTAAACCTCAATTTTATCAATTAACTCTCCTTTTTCATCTGTTTCCCCCTAAATTCTCCTTTTGATGTGCCAAAATCTAGGATTAAGACTTACCTAAGTCTTTCAACCCCTTTTGGCACATTTCATCTAACTTCCTAAGGGAGAAACTTTTGAGATTCATTTACCATGGACCCCAAAGGCTCCTGGAGCTCCCCCTTGAGATCTTAGCCTTAGCCACCTCCCTAGGTGACTCCATCCACACTAGGCCACACCGGTGTGCCACCGGTGACTCTTGGCCTACAAATTGACCTTTTTAACCTTGGACACCTTGTTCTTGGTTAGGTCACTCTTTTTACCCTTGGATTGCATCCCCTTGCCATCCTTGGACTTTCCCTCCTTACTAAGATTGTATGCTTTCCCAGCATACTTCTTTCCATTGCCCTTGGAGGTCTTGGATTGATAGCCCAACCCCGACCTATCATTGGTGCGGTTTAAACCACCCAACACCATATCTAAACCCTTAGATCCAATAGTGAATCTCTCTAGGGTTTTCTCTAACCTATCAAACTTTTCCCTTAAAGCTTAATTTTCCCTCTCTAGACCTTTAACCTTGTAGTCCATATGCCCACTTTGGACATTCCTAGAACTACCCATTTTCTTAGGCATTTGTTTCCCTCCCTTGGGGTTAATACCTTTAGCCTTGGATACACAGGTCTTAGATTTACCATGATGCATGCTTTTCTTAGGATATGTATCTATCTTGTTATCCTTATTCTTATCATGATATTTAAAACCATGGTTATGCACAAAAAGACAATTTTTATGAAATCTAGCATGCATGGATGAATGATTTGCATTATTTCTAATATTCATGGATGGGTAATTGGCATGATTCTTAGCATTCATGGAGGAACTTAAATATGAATGGCAATTTAATCTAGGGTTAGGAATTACCTCCCTTACCCTTGTAGTCTCTCCTAGATGTGGGCTTCTTCTCTTCTTTCTTTCTTCTTTTTCCCATCTCCTTAGGTGCTCCATTTTCTTTAGCTCTTTCTTCCTTGGGCACTTGGTGTGATAGTGCCCTAGCTCACCACACGTGGAGCATCGAATCCTCCTCTTCTTCTCTTGGGTTTCTCCAATCCTACACTTTATGTTAGAGTTTAAAGAACTTGAAATAAGTGTAGATTTTACCTCCTTTTTACCTTTCGGACACTTGTCCTTGTAGTGCCCCTTTTCATTACACCCAAAGCATGTAATGTGGTCCTTTCTCTTGGCTTTGGTGGAGGTGGAGGTGGAGGTGGAGACTAGGTTGACTTCTTCTTCTTTAACCTCGGATGATGTGGAAGTTTCCTCTTGATCATGTGTAGATGAGGGTCTCTCCTCCCCCTCAATTCTTGAAATTGATGCCTCTTCTTCTTCTCTTGAGGAGGTTGATGATCTTTCACTTAGCTCCTCCTCCTCACTTGAAGAAGTTGACACTTCTTCCATTTCACTTGATGATGTTAATGATTCTTTTTCTTTTTCCTCTTCTCCACTTGAACTTACTTCTTCGGGCTTTTGAATTTGTATAGGATTTTCATGATATTCTTTTATCTTTTTCTATAGGTCGTGCACATTTTCGTATTTTCCTACACAACTCAAAATATTATTAGGCAAAACATTGCTTAAAACACTAATTACCTTTTCGTTTGCTCTAGAAAGATCTTGTTGTTCTTGACTCCAATATCTAGGCATAAGCCTCTTCCCGTGCTTATCCTTTGGAGTCTCATATGGCTCTTCAAGCGCAATCATTTGTTCCCACTCCATCGCGAACCACGTCTCCATCCGTGACTTCCAATACCCGAAGTCTTCATGGTCGTAGGCCGGCTGAGTGTAGATGTTGTCCCCAAGTTTGTCTTCCATCGTTCTTCTCCTCTAGCGTGTACTCTCTCGGCGGTTAGTCCGATCAAGAGCAGTCTTTGCTCTGATACCAACTGTAAGGATCGTTCCGTACGCTAGAGGGGGTGAATAGCGTTTCGCCGAATTCTTGTTCCTACACGGTTAGTTTGCACAGTGGAAATAATAGTAAAACAATAATAAAATCACTAACCAATGCTAACACGGCGATTTTAGTTGGTATCCACCCCGATCGGGTGACTAATCCAACAATCCGTCGGTGGATCAAACCCCGGATAACCTCCGGCTAGAACTCGTCGCTCCTTGTGGGTGGAGAAACCTCGCCACAACACCAAGGACACTCCCTGAGTATCCAAGACTACTAACTTGCCCTATCCAAGCAAGTTTCGTCAAAAAACTCAGCCACCACGAAGTCCTCTTTAAATAGGACTCGGGGCTGATTTCTCGCTACCAGTCGACTGGCCCCAGGGCAGTCGACTGGTGCCAGCCAAATTCGACCGTTGCACCCCAACGTTCGAATTCTCAGCCAGCTCACCAGCCACCTACCAGTCGACTGCTCCCAGGGCAGTCGACTGGTCCAGGCCTGAGACCATTCTGTGAGTTTTACCAGTCGACTGCCACAATGGCAGTCGACTGCCCTACTCACACACCTAGGGTTTCCATTCCCGAGTATACATCTCTCAGCACTCGACCCTAGGACTTTCCCGAGTACAATCACACAGCACTCGTACCCTCACGACTCGACTGACTCCTCCTCCGCAGCCTCGACTGTTGCCTTCGCGCTCTCTTCATCTTCGGCTCCCGTCCCTCGGATGCACGCAAGCCTCCAGCTTGCCTCCATGCCATCCTTCACGCATGCCTCGAAGTCCGCGCCCATCAGCTCATCGTCCCTGCTCACCAAGGTCCCTCGGATGCGCACGCAAGCCTCCAGCTTGCCTCCATGCCATCCTTCACCGTACCGAGGTCGTCCAGTCAAGTCTATATGTGTAACCTGTACAACCTGCACACTCAACATACACATATAAGAACATAAGGGAAAACCTAACTTAAACCCTTTGCCCAAACATCAAAACTTATGGTCACTCCGGACCATCTTAGGGTCGATTGCTCCAACATGTCGCTCCTTGTGGGTGGAGAAACCTCGCCACAATACTTCGGACGCTATCTGAGCACAAGAGACTACTAACTCACTTTACCCTAGCGAGTTTCGTCGAAAATCTCAGCCCAAACCGAGTTCTCTTTAAATAGAACTCGGGCTGAAAACCCTCGCTGGCAATCGACTGCTCCCAGGGCAGTCAATTGCCCCACTCAGAATTCGACCGTTAACATTCCAACGTTTGAATTCTGCCAGCTCACCAGCTGCTACCAGTCGACTGCTCCCAGGGCAGTCGACTGGTCCCTTACTAGTCCTAGGTTTACACTCCCCGAGTACAATTCACTCCACAATAAACCCCTAGGACTTCCCGAGTACAATCACACAGCACTCGTACCCTCACGACTCGACTGACTCCTCATCCGCAGTCTCGACTATTGCCTTCGCGCCCTCTTCATCTTCGCCTCCCGTCCCTCGGATGCACGCAAGCCTCCAGCTTGCCTCCATGCCATCCTTCACGCATGCCTCGAAGTCCGTGCCCATCAGCTCATCGTCCCTGCTCTCCAAGGTCCCTCGGGTGCACACAAGCCTCTAGCTTGTCTCCATGCCACTCTTCACCGTACCGAGGCCGTCCAGTCAAGTCCATATGTGTAACCTGTACAAACTGCATACTCAACATACACATATGAGATAACAAGGGTAAACCTAACTTAAACCCTTTGCCCAAACATCAAAACACTTGGTCACTCCGGACCACAGATTGCTTCAACACGTTACTCCCAAGGAGTACGAGCTCCTCTCAGCTGCCCGGGCTCGGGGAACTCCCCTAAGGCTGTCACGTGCAGATGGCCCAGCGACTCGACCCCAGGAGCCCGCGACGCATAATCCCTCAGGGGGTCGGGGAAAGGTCGCTCCTCCATAAAGAACCTTGAGCCCCTCCCTCCCACCTGTGCACCACAGCTAGGCCGACGCAGCGGAGCCCATGCCGGTCGAAGCATCCGTGTCCAGCCGAACGCGCGGGCGGCTCCGGGATACGGGAAAAGCCCTAGTTGGTGCGCCACCGGCCGATCGGGCGCACAACCCTTTTGCTTCGTGGATCTTGAAGGATCCAGTTCCCAGGCACCTCAGATTCTTCACAATGCCTGAGTATGCTGGCGCCACCAACCCCGAAGAGCACCTCATGAAGTTTGAGAGTTTCGCCCTGCTGCACCAGTACGTGGAGGGTGTACAGTGTCGGGCGTTCCTGACGACGCTCTCGGGATTCGCTCAATGGTGGTTCAACCAGATACCCAACGGGTTGATCTCCAGTTTCGAGGAGCTTAGGAGGACATTCCTCCAGCACTTCGCCAGTAGCCGAAGGCATCACAGGACAAGCATCAACTTGTTTGCCCTCAAGCAAGGCCCGAAAGAGTCACTTCGGGCATACATCAAGAGATTTAATGGGGTGGCCCTGGACGTTCCGACCGCCGGGCCTGAGGTATTGATCAGCGCTTTCTCCCAAGGACTGCAGGAGGGAGATTTCTTTCGGTCGCTAATCTGGAAGCCCCCAAAGACTTTGATAGCCTATTAGGGAAGACAATCAAATACATCAATGTGGAAGAAGCACAGGCCGCTCGGAAGAAGGAGCCGGCCCGCGTGCCACTCCCGACTCCCATGCAGTCTGAACGACCACCGGGCGGGCTCATTCGCAGCCCGCGGGGGTCCACTGACCGAGCTAGGGTAGAGCATCGGCAAGTGCAGCAAGTGGCTCAGGGGTGTTTGCCGACCCGCTGGAGGCCCTACTGCGCGTTCCATCACAGCCACACCCACAACACGGAAGAGTGTCGTCAATCTGGACGGGGTCAAGACCCCCAGACTGTTGGTGCAGGAAGCACCATATCGAACCTTATTTTGATATTGGCAAAGGATTCAAAGTTAAGTTTATTTGTGATCTAATAAAGTTACTTGAGTGTGCAGAAAGAAGTCCTGGCGAAGGAATGCTAGACACCTGGCGAAGGAATGCTAGGAAACAAAGTCCTAGCGAAGGGCTGCTAGGCACCTGGCGAAGGACTGCGAGGAAACAAAGTCCTAGCGAAGGGCTGTTAGGCACCTGGCGAAGGACTGCCAGGAAACAAAGTCCTAGCGAAGAGCTGCTAGGCACCTGATGAAGGACTGCCAGGAAACAAAGACCTGGCGAAGGGCTACTGGGCACCTAGCGAAGGGCTGCTAGGAGTCAAAGACCTAGCGAAGGACTGCTAGGCCCCAGGCGAAGGACTGCTTGGAACCGAAGACCTGGCGAAGGACTGCTGGGCACCAGGCGAAGGACTGCTTGGTACTGAAGACCTGGCGAAGGACAGCTGGGCACCTGGCGAAGGACTGCTGGGTAAAAGTCCAACCGGAGGAGCTGGTTGGTAACAGGTAAATTCTCTCGAGAGGAGTAGGTGAGGACGCGTTCCCCGTCGAGGGAACAGTAGGCGTCGGTTCGACCTAGGGCTCCATTTTGGAGACCCAAAGTCAGAACCAAGACAGCTAAAGCTGTATAATCATAACATATTCTTGTTTTATTGTATTTGCAACTAACCCTGGATGCAAGACCAAAGGAACGAGTCTCTGCAGCTCAGAACGCCTCAAGGGAGAGAGGCAGCAGCTGAGTAGGGCGCCCCGGAGCTCCCGGGCGCCCCCAAGGTCAAGGCAAAGCAGTAAACAAAAAAGCGCTTCAAAGGCTTACTGGCCAGGGCGCCCCCAGCGTCCCGGGCGCCCCCAGTGCCTAGGGCGCCCGGGGTTCAAGCCAACGAAGTGAACCGGCCGAGAAGCCAGCAGACCAAGTCAACCGGGGCGCCCCCAGCGTCCCGGGCGCCCCCACAGTCAAACCTCAGCCCTACTTGAGTGGGATAAGGGCTGACTGAGATTGTTGCGGATCAGAGGCCACGTAGAGGGCGCCCCCAACGTCCAGGGCGCCCCGAGGATTGCTATAAATAGCCCTCGACCCCCAAGGCTTCTGAACACCTGCTTCTAACGCAACTACGCTCTTCGACTCAAGCGCTCTGCTCCAGAAACCTTCCATCTCGAAATTGAAGCGCCGACGATGACCCTCTGCTCAGAAGTACAATCTACAACGGGCGTCGGTAACGAAAGAGCTTAATTTTTAATTTACTGTACTGCAACTGTAATATCTTTCTGTAAACCTTTTGTGCATATAAACGGTCAACGACCGTGGGCCTTGGAGTAGGAGCCGACCGTGACTCCGAACCAAGTAAATCCTTGTGTTCGTGTTTGTGTTTTTAATTTCCACTGCTCATTCTCTTAAAATTATATCCGAAACGTCTAATGATATTCACCCCCCTCTATCGTTCTTCTCGATCCAACATAGACTGCCACTCAAGGTCGAAGAAGGTGTGCCTCCCCCAGGCAGGGCCCAGGTCGAGAAGGACGAAACCTCCTCTTAGACGACGGAGGACTCGAACACGAGCCTCCGCTCGCTCATGGCTTGTTCCCGTCGGAAGAGCAAGCAGAGATAGAGGAGCAGTAGGCCAACCGGCAAAACGCCATTCGAGGAGGAGTACACATGATTTCCAGCGGGGTAGCCCGAGGAGGCTCTCGCTAGGCAGGCGGTTAAAAAAGTTGCACTTTGTAATCTCACGGGAATAGTGGAAGATTCGCTTTCTCGGATAAATGGCAAAATGTCCCAGACTCTCGCCCTCACGAGTTATAAGTGGGCATGCTCAAACGACCCTCAGCTTGGCTCTCAGCCAAACACGTACTGACCCACGCTCCCTGAGATGTCCCCGACCGAGAAGCCAGACTCTCGCCCTCGCGAGTTATAAGTGGGCATACTCCCACGACCCTCGGCTCGGCTCTCAGCCGGACGCGTGGTAACCCACGCTCCCTGAGATGTCCCCGACCGAGAAGCTAGACTCTCGCTCTCGTGAGTTATATGTGGGCATGCTCCCACGACCCTCAGCTCGGCTCTCAGCTGGACGCGTGGCGACCCACGCTCCCTGAGATATCCCCGACCAAGAAGACAGACTCTCGCCCTCGCGAGTTATAAGTGTTGGTGCTTGGATGGCTAGAGAGGGGGGGGGGTGAATGTAGCCAGACACTAAAAATCACTTTCTCTTTTGAACTTTCTGAACTTAAGAGATTAGCAGCGGAAGCAGAAACAGAAATGCAGAAATGAATCAAGCACAGAACAGAGCACGCAAACCAGTCGCTAACAAGAAGATCTACAAGGTTCGGGGATAACTTGTCCCTACTCCTTGGCGTGCCCGTAAGGTGGGTGATCTCTTGATCGTCGACAGATCAAGCCCCGGTGAACCTGGATATAATAGCGCCTCCTTCTCGGTGGAGAAACCTCTCCACAAATGCCTCAAGATTATATGAGATTAAGTGCACTCGACAACAAGAAGGAACGCTCACAAGGATGTCACAGGAACACTCAAGCAAGGAGATACAACGAGCTCAACCCAACAGCAAAAACTTCTCCAGGTTTTCTGTTCGTTCTTCCTCTCGTCTCTGTATCTTTGCTTGCTCTTAAGCTTCTGCTCCCATCGCCAAGCTCCATCAGCATCCACTGAACCCAGCCTGACTCCCTGACTCCCTGAGCACTCAGTCCCTGAAGACCTCTTCAGCTGAGCCTCCGTCAGTTGCCAGCCACGCGCGCCAGAAGCCGTTGAGACCTGGAAATAGGAAACGGACAAACCTGCCATGGTGAAAGTCACCATTGACTCTTCTCCTTGGCTTGAATCATCCCTGTAATGTCTGCACACTCCAACAGAAGATTAGCACAGCATATCAAATGAAATCAGCAGTGTATCAGAGAAAACGTAGAGAAAACAGACGCGATCAGAGCGTCTGACAGCGATTTCAAATTAAAGTTCAGGCACTGATCGGTCACCAGACCGATCAGTGATGATCCTGGTCAGTCACCAGACCAATCAGAGGTATCCCTGAACGATCAGGCTCCAGCCTGATCGGTCCAAAGTAGGAATAGAGGAATCGCGAACTGACCCTGATCGGTCACCAGACCGATCACAGATCAGGGATTGGCCACTAGACCGATCCAGCAGTTTGCTAGCCACACCCCGCAGGAAATACACTCCTGATCGGTCACCTGACCGATCAGGGTGTGCCCTGATCGGTCTGGTGACCGATCAGGTCACTCCCTGACCGATCAGGAGCCTTCCTAATCGGTCGGGATGAGCAGTGTCACGACACTTTGATCGGTCAAGCATCCGATCCGAGTTTCTCACAGAAACCTCACAGAAACCTACTAATCTCTCTCTGATCGTTCACCAGAACGATCAGAGGCCAAGCAGAACCTTTCTGTTCTCTCCCTGATCGGTCACCAGACCGATCAGACTTCTCTGGATCAGTCACCAGACCGATCCACAACAGGGAGTTCGTGCCAACTCCCTGATTGGTCTCCAGACCGATCCAGCCCCAACTAATTAAACCCTAAGTCAAGAGAACGGGCTCCCTAGCCTTCTCTGACTCGTGATCAGTCCCCCGAACCAATACTCCGTGCCCAGCTTCACTCACTGGGACTTCATTCAACCTAGCTTCACTCACTAGGACCTGGCTTCACTCACCAGGGTTTCAGTCACCTAGCTTCACTCGCTAGGACCCGGCTTCACTCACCGGGATTTCAGTCAGCCTAGCTTCACTCACTAGGACCTGACTTCACTCACCAGGGTTTCGGTCACCTGGCTTCACTCACCAGGACCCGACTTCACTCATCGGGATTTCAGTCAACCTAGCTTCACTCACTAGGACCTGGCTTCACTCACCAGGGTTTCGGTCACCTGGCTTCACTCACCAGGACCCGGCTTCACTCACCTGGATTTCAGTCAACCTAGCTTCACTCACTAGGACCTGGCTTCACTCACCAGGGTTTCGGTCACTTGACTTCACTCACCAGGACCCCGCTTCACTCGCCGGGATTTCAATCACCTGGCTTCACTCACCAGGACCCGGCTTCACTCACCGGGGTTTCCATCACCTGGCTTAACTCACCAGGACCCGGCTTCACTCACCGAGGTTTCATGCCCAGTCCCCGACCAGAACTTAATCCGAATTCACTCAACCAAACTTAAATCGGTGTCAACACCAAAACAACAATCGGGCCAGACTGCACCAACAATAAGTGGGCATGCTCCCACGATTCTCGGCTCGGCTCTTAGTCGGACGCGTGGCGACCCACGCTCCCTGAGATGTCCCCAACCGAGAAGCCAGACTCTCGCTCTCACGAGTTATAAGTGGGCATGCTCCCACGACCCTCGGCTCGGCTCTCAACCGGACGCGTGGCGACCCACGGTCCCTAAGATGTCCCCGACCGAGAAGCCAGACTCTCGCCCTCGCGAGTTATAAGTGGGCCTACTCCCACGACCCTTGGCTCGGCGCCCAGTCGGCCGCGTGGCGGCCCACGCTCCCTAGGATGTCCCCGACCGGGAAGCCAGACTCTCGCCCTCACAAGTTATAAGTGGGCATGCTCCCACGACCCTCGGCTCGGCTCTCAGTCGGGCGCGTGGCGACCCACACTCCCTGAGATGTCTCCGACCGAGAAGCCAAACTCTCGCTCTCGCGAGTTATAAGTGGGCATGCTCCCATGACCCTCGGCTCGGCTCTCAGCCGGACGCATGACGACCCACGCTCCCTGAGATGTCCCCGACCGAGAAGCAAGACTCTCGCCCTCGCGAGTTATAAGTGGGCATGCTCCCACGACCCTTGGCTCGGCTCTCAGCCGGACACGTGGCGACCCACGCTCCCTGAGATGTTCCCAACCGAGAAGTCAGACTCTCGCTCTCGCGAGTTATAAGTGGGCATGCTCCCACGACCCTTAGCTCGGCTCTCAGCCGGACGCGTGGCGACCCACGCTCCCTGAGATGTCCCAGACCGAGAAGCCAGACTCTTGCCCTCGCGAGTTATAAGTGTGCATGCTCCCACGACCTTCAGCTCGGCTCTCAGCCAGATGCGTGGCGACCCATGCTCCCTGAGATGTCCCTGACCGAGAAGCTAGACTCATGCTCTCGCGAGTTATAAATGGGCATGCTCCCATGACCCTCGGCTTGGCTCTCAGTCAGACACGTGGTGACCCATGCTCCCTGAGATGTCCTTGACCGAGAAGCCAGACTCTCGCTCTCGTGAGTTATAAGTGGGCATGCTCCCACGAACCTCGGCTTGGCTCTCAGCCGGACGCGTGGCGACCCACGCTCCCTGAGATGTCCCCGACCGAGGAGCCAGACTCTCGCCCTCGCGAGTTATAAGTGGGCATGCTCCCACAACCCTCGGTTCAGCTCCCAGTCAGACTCGTGACAGCCCACGCTCCCTAGGTACTACCCGATCGAGCATCTAGTCTCTCGCTCTCATACGAGCTATGAACAGGAGAGCCCTCGTGGCCTCCTGAGCCCGATTTCCCTATTGGGCTTGGGACCGACCGTGATCGAAGTAACTCGATCTCGAGGTTCTAAACTAATCAAGTTGACAATCGAAAGCGCTCGGTTCAAAAGTTTGTTCGTAAGATTCTTTTAGCGGCTGAAACTCCCGTGCTCAAGAGTTTGAGCTGGCTCAGCCGATGGTGCTCTTACCCGAGTAATTAACACTTAAAGCCCCCGAGCTCGAGCGTGACACTCGCAAGGCCGAGCTAATCGATCGAGTCACTCGCGCCAAACACCCGTACAAAAACATGGAAAAAGAAAAGACTTGCATTCATAATAGTCTTACTACAAAGAATGAGGCTAGGCCTCCACCATAAAGAAAAAAAGCAAGGGAGCGCCTCCCGCAACAACTGCTTAAGGCCTACAGGTGTGCCGCTGAGATGTGGCGTGAGCCCGGGGCGCCTCCAGATCCTTCTGAGCCGACTCTAGTTTCGACTCCAGAACAGTGCGCTACCTCCTGAGCCATGCGAGGTCTCTCGAGTGAGCGGTCAGCTACTCCTCCTTGACCGTTAGTTTGGCGCGCAGCGCAGCGGCCGACTGACACGTCTCCAAGAGCTTTGCCTTAACCTTGGCCAACTCAGCCTGAGCCTGGTGCTCAAGGTCCCGGGCTTGGCGCTCTGTGTACTCCAGGCGGGCGATCTGGCACCGCGCCTAGATGACTCCCGCGTTAGCCGTGTCCCGTTCCGCCAGGTACTCCTCAAGGCGCGCTTCCGCACGGGCGGCACGCTCTTGTAGGGCCAAGTTCTCAGCCCGCAAACTATCCAGGGCCTCTTCGCTGGATTGCAGCTGTGCATGACAGAGCTGGGATTCTAGCCTCTCCTCTCAGGACTTGGCCTCGTTTAGGGCCCGAGCTTGAATTATAAAACAAACGGCCATGTCATAGATCGAGCTGAAGAGCTACAGAAAGAAAATAAGTTGTAAGCCGGATGAAAAAGGGGGGAAAGAAAAAGTGCAAGTTAGTAGCCAGACATACATGACTGGCCCCCGCTGCAATGACGTTAGCTCTGGTAATCGGGTCTTGATAGTCAGACTCCCGGAGGCCATGGCACAAATGGTCGCTTAACGGACCATACACGTGGACTACGCGGGCCGACTAGTGCGGCTCGGTCACAGGAGTCTCGTAAGTGTACAAGCGTCAGCCCGAGACGACAGGAACAAATGCACAGGACAGGGGTCTATCGCTCTCTCAAGAAGAGAAGGGGGAGCCCTATCGACCCGTATGCCCGAAGAACCAGCCCGGGTCGAAGGGGGCGCCGGCAGAGTGGCCCCCTGAATAGAGGATGCTGGAGTAATGGGCGCAGACACAGGCGGAAGAGGAGTCGGCGGCGAAGAGGTTACCGTAAGGGGCTCAACTCAGATCCTCTTCCCGGACGGAGGAGTGGTGGTGGTCCAAACGGGGGTGAATGGTTGGTCGGTCGATCCCTGCTGCGCCTGGTCTCCAGCGGACAGGTGTCCTCATCTCGGACCTCATGATCGGAATCTGACGGCTTCCCCTTCGGCACCTTCTCCTTACTCGAAGAAGGTACAACGGTGGAAGCTTCCGCCAGAGAAGCAGACGCCGGGATAGCTGAAGATTCGCCATCTTGAGCAGCAATTTCGGTGTCATCCAGAAGGAATCCTGCCTTCAAAGCCGCCGCCAACATCTTGTCTCAAAGAAGACGAGGGTCGCCGGAGAAGTTGACCGAAAAACGGAGGGCACCGGAGCTCTCGACACCGGCAGCAAAGGAGCACCGGAAGAGAGAAGGCGATAAGGATAGCCACGGCCGACACCTATATATAGGGGGGCAGCGGCCAACCCTAGCCGTTCGAAGAGAGTCTCGGGGTAAGGCAGGATCGAATCAGGACCCTCCGATTAGATCCGCGTGGAATCTCGAGGCTCGAAGGGATGCACACATTCCTAGCGGCAGACATTTCACCGCCCGAGGCACCGGTAGTCGGCGACTGACGCTTCGGCGCCCCAAGATACCACTCATCGGGGGCCACGTGTCCCCATCAATTAATACAGTCATCTTGAGGAAGGATACGAAGCGGCTCGTATCACGGGTAGGATGGACGGGACAGTCGAAAAGACAGGTGACCTGTTGACCAGGCGGCCGAGGTGGCAAGGGTTGGCCCGGTCCCAACCCCTGGTAAATCTCAGATGGGCATGCTCCCATGACCCTCGGCTCGGCTCCCAGTTGGACACGTGGCGGCCCACGCACCCTGGGATGGCCGCGACCGAGAAGCCAGACTCTCGCCCTCGCAAGGTATAAGTGGGCATGCTCCCATGACCCTCAGCTCGGCTCTCAACCGAACGCATAGCGATCCACGCTCCCTGAGATGTCCCCGACTGAGAAGCCAAACTCTCGCTCTCGGGAGTTATAAGTGGGCATGCTCCCACGACCCTCGGCTCGGCTCTCAGCCGGACGCATGGCGACCCACGCGCTCTGAGATGTCCTCAACCGAGAAGCCAGACTCTTACCCTCGCGAGTTATAAGTGGGTATGCTCCCACGAACACCTTGGCTCGGCTCCCAGTCGGACGCGTGGCGACCCACGCTCCCTGGACCTGATCGACCGAGCGTCCCATACTCTCGGCCCCGCTAGTTATAAGTGGGCATGCTCCCACGAATCCACCGACTTGGCTTCCAGTCGGACGTCGGCGGCTTGCACTCCTTGAGAACAGACCGATCGAGCAACTCGACCATCACCTTAACGCGGGCATCAAGGAGCAAGGCCCTAAGTGGCCAACACTTGAGATTCTCGCACGATAGTGTCTCACTTAGCCGCTAGCGAGGCCTGGTCGCCCACTCACTCGAGTCGGCCTCGCTAACAACACCCGAGCCATCAACATTCAAAAGCAAAAGACAAGCATGCTCTAGAGAGCTCGAGGCAGAGGAAAGATTATATTGGAAAAGAAGTTCAGTACAAAATTTGAGGCAAATTGCCCCTACCAGAAAGCAGAAAGAAGACATCGGTCCGACCCTCATTTAAAGGTTCGATAGACCTCCTCCGGTAGGGCCGCAGACATGGCCAACATCGTGACGGAGGAAGCAGGCAGGTCGGCGGTAATGTGCCCTCCTTGCTTGAGCTGCTCAAGGATGTTAGATTGCTGGTGCCGCAGCACGGCTCGGAGACGCTCGGACACTTGCTGAGTGAACTCCGCCGAGTTAACATATTCTACCCGCCGAGCGTCCCACCGCGTCGGTTCCTCCGATTTATACGCGCGCAGCTCCTCTAGCTCTGCCTAAGCTGCCTCCCAGGTCGCCTGCCGCTCGCGCAGCCGAGTCAGCTCTTTCAACTCTGCCCGAGCTGCCTCCCAGGCCGCTTGCTGCTCGCGCAGCCGATTCAGCTCCTCGACCTGAGCGCTCAGCTGACTCGTCAGCGAGCCGACCTCCTGCTCCTTGGCCGCCACCTATGCGCGTAAAGGCTCGACAGCCTGGTTTGCCTCCTGGAGCTCGGCCCGAGTCTTCTGGAGATCCTCTTGTAGACGATCCTTGATTTTCCAAGAACGAAGTTGCGTGTGTTCAACCTGGGCGACTCGGCGTTGCGCTTGAGCCACCGACGCGTCGGCCGTAACAATCTGTGCTTTGGAGGTCTCCAGTTCATCCTTCGCCTGGTCCAGCAAGTCTTGAAGTCCGATCACTTCCGTCCTCAAGTTGTTTAAGGAGGCATCGCCGGAAACCAGCTGAGTGTGCCGAAGTCGGGCCTTCAGATACTCCACGCGCCGCTCAGCTCAGTATCGAGCCTTGGTGTGACCCAGCATAGACATGCACATGCTATGACTCGAGGCCCAAAACTACAAGGCATGAGGGAGGACTGGTTAGTGCCCCGACTGAAGAAAGCATGAGACAAAAAGCAGAGACAGCGTTAGGATACCTGGGTGGTTGTCGCCATGAAGTCGTCGGCCCGGATGCTCGGACCACGAAAGATGCTCTCTTGTAGACCATATAGAAAGTGGTCCGCTATCGTGCCGTGCAGTTGGATGTCCTGCATCCGTATAGAGGTCGTGCCGCTCGGCACCCTCATGCTCATAGCCCGGTCGGACAGTGAGGGCGGCAGCATATGCATCAGACGCTCCTCGGTAGGCTCCCTCAACTGGATCGGGGATGTATCACCTGACGGCGGGGGGGGGGGGGGGGGGGGGGGAGTAGGGCCTTCCGAGGACACCCGGGGCGACAGAGACGATGGAGTAGATGCCTCAACGGCGGGCTCCTTGCCCTCTCGCTGGCCACTGGGTCGGCTAGAAGAGGCCTCTGCCTAATTGATCGGGGAGGTCGGGGGCTCATTTCGACGTACTCGCTTCCGTCGTAGAGCGAGGGGTCGTTCATCCTCCGAGCCGGACCAGGAGATTTCCTCATCAGAGTGCACGGGCGCAGGGGAAGCAGGACGCGTCACCTCAGCGATCAGAAGAGCCACCTCCCGCTCAGCTAGCAACTCAGCCCCGCGAGCCTCCAACTTGGCAGCCTCCAACTCGGCAGCCTCCATACCATAGCCCTCCTCGAGAGCAGCCCGTTGCATCATAGCGGCTACAAAACACACGATGGTCAGTCGGCCGTAAAAAGATGAGGACGGAAAGGGAGAGCTTACCGAAGGAAGCAAGCAGTCGGATCGGCGCTGGGCTGAGCCCGAACACAGACATGATGTCCTCACAATAGATGCCCCCCATGGAAGTGTCGACCCCCGAGCTTGGAGAAGGCGGACTGATACTGGGGGAGGGATCGAAAGTCCTTGTGCAAAGGAGGGGGAGAAGGAAAATTCATCAGAAAGTCAATCGGCCAGGTCGGGAGCGGGATGAGGCGAATATAGAAGTATCATTCCTTCCAGCCCTTGTTAGAGGTCGGATGTTTTGATAGGAAGGAAGTGCCAGGTCGGGTCTGGAAGAAAAAATCACCCATCTCTTGTCTTTTTGGGCAAAAGAAGCAATAAAAGACGTCGGGGCGAAGGGGAATTTGATACAAATAAAAGATGATGATCGACCCGCAGAGGAGACGGATGGCGTTTGGGGCTAATTGAGATAGATTGATGCGGAAGTAGCGACAGACGGCGATGATGAAGGGATGGATCGGAAAGCGCAGCCCGGCGTGCAGATGGTCTCGGGAAATGGTAATATAGTGCGGTGGAGGTTTGGCAGGTTGGTCGGAGGATGAGGGTAATTGAAGATGATGGTCCGGGAGAATATGATAGGTCACTTGGATCACCTCCAGATCGTGGTGATCGAGCTTGGACACCATAGTGACATACCAGGGGGACGGAGAAGGAGATGAAGAAGCCATTAGAAGCAAGCAAGGGAAGGAACACTAACCGGGGAATAGGACGCGGGAGAAGATGAACGGAGCGGGGTGCCTTGCCGGAACCCTAGTAGAGGACTAAGAAACAGCGGTTCGA
This sequence comes from Boesenbergia rotunda, assembly GCA_024364735.1. NCBI lineage: Eukaryota > Viridiplantae > Streptophyta > Magnoliopsida > Zingiberales > Zingiberaceae > Boesenbergia > Boesenbergia rotunda. The sequence goes on along the minus strand of JAGFNQ010003259.1, from coordinate 192,755 downwards.
CGTCGGGAGTAAAAAAGTAGTGGTGAAACCGCCGGGTAAGTTCCAATTTATAGGACCCCGAGAGCAATGTCAGTCGTCCAATAGCGGGCCGGAGAATAGGCGGCAATGGACGCGAGCCGTCCGATCGAGCCCAGAAAGGGCCCTGTGACAGAGTAACCCACGTGCACTCTCATCATTCGCCCAAGCAGACGGTGGGCGCCTCGTCGCTCGGGGAAGCAATGCCGAGGAGACGCATGTGTTGTAGCGATTAAATGCGATAATAAATGCATGAGATTCGAATCTGCTCGGGCATCCCGGGGAGCCAGAACCAAAGAGACTGGTGATGTGTTAGGTTCGGCCGATCGGGATGCATGCCCGCCAACGACCCCCAAGGTCGGCAAGAAGGGGTCAGGCCATTCAGGTGCGCCAAGCTCGCTTTAATAGATGACAGTCCAGTCAGTCGGGCTCGACGCCTCCTTCGACTAGACTTGACGGGGGCGCTTATGATCCCGGCCTTGCTTACGGGTATCTCGACCCACGCAGCCAGCCAGCTTGGCGCCATGAAGGCCCAGCGGAAGGGCCGACGAAGACCTCACTCGGGGAGTTCTTGGGCTAAGAAACCCCCGATGCGCTAGCCGACCGACCCTGGGCAAGGTCGGTCGGGCGGTCCCGAGCGTCTCCTAGCTCGGTCACCCCAACCCGTACCCTGATCCAGGTCTGGGACGGACACTCCAGTGGGGCACGTGGCGACCCACGCTCCCCCAGCATCCCATGGATCTGACAACCCACAGAGTCAAGACAGAGCCAGACAGACATAGCCCAATAGATCCCCGACTCAGGGCGTACCCCACGCCTCAACTCTCCCAGTCGGACGCGTGGCGGCCCACGCTCGCTGGCCATTACCCGACCCGGTCCTCGACTCTCGGACCCGCCGGTCGGTGCTCGGGCTACGGACTAGATCGTCCCTACGCCACCCTATGTCATTATATCCGGGGTACGATCTTGACGTCGGGGTACTATGCGCCTTACCCATTTATGACATACCTCGCGGTTATCCCGCCGCTCTAGTACCGTCGTACTGCCTAAGCACCCCGCGCCATGCCGCGGTAAACCCAGGTGCTCTCATACGAGCTGATAGATGTCATACCCCTGTCTCATCGACACGGACAAGGGTTGTCAGCTCCCCCGGCTATATAAGCCCTCCACTCCTCATTCCGCAGGTATGCTCGGGAGCTCTCCCTCTACTACCGCATTTCTATTTGCTCTACTATATTTTTCCTGCGGATACTGACTTGACTGTCAGAGTGCCTTGCCGGGGAAACTCCCCGGCGGGTTTGCTAATGGTCACTGTCTTGCAGGCCGGAGCCAGGTCGGGACCAAGTCGACGCCACCTCAGCCGCTCGTGCCACTCGGATGACCATCAGACCCTTGGGACTTCCACCTCGCTTCGCGACAGGATCACTTAGCATTAGCCAACTATGTGATACTGGTTATATAGTTACCTTCACCAATTTTGACTGCCTGATTAGGAATCTACAAGACTTAGAAGTTACACTTAAGGGTAGTAGAAAGAATAATGTTTATATAGTCAATCTACCCGTAACACCTAAATATTTTCTAACTCAACTAGAAGAAACAAATTTATGACATAGAAGACTAGGCCACACCCATACTAAATTAATTTCAAAATTAAGTCAACTTGGACTAGTTAAAGGGATACCTAAAATTAAAAACTTTGAAAATATCATCTGTAATTCATGTCAACGAGGTAAACAAACCAAGTCAACCCACAAATCAACCCAGTCAGACTTAACCCAAGCCACACTTGAGCTCCTACACCTAGACCTATTTGATTCACATGGAGCCAAGTCGCTAAGTGGGAATCGGTACTGCTTAGTAATTATTGATGATTACTCTAGGTTTACCTGGGTTAGATTCTTAAAAACCAAAGATGAAACATTTAACTCATTTAATAATTTGTATAAAATGATAGAAAATTAAAATGACACAAAAATTAAAAGACTTAGGAGTGACCATGGGGGAGAATTTGAAAATCTGATATTTGAGGAATTTTATAAAATTAATGGGTACGTCCATGAATTTTCATGTCATAAAACTCCCCAACAAAATGACATAGTTGAGAGGAAAAATAGAACCCTTCAAGAAGCCACTAGGACCATGCTCAACGAATACAACCTAACTAATCAATTTTGGGCGGAAGCGGTTAATATAGCCTGTTATATTCAAAATAGGGTCTTAATAAATAGAAGAGACAACAAGACCCCTTATGAAATTTATTATCACAAACTACCAAATTTACAGTACTTACGGGTTTTTGGGTGTAAAGTACATATTTTGAATACTAAAGACTACCTAGGTAAATTTCAATCAAAATCAACCCCAAGGACCTTTCTAGGATATTCAACAACAAGTAGAGCATATAGCGTCTACAATAGACAAATTCCCTTAAAATTAAAGAAACCACAAACTTAATATTTGATGAAGAAATTGAAACAAAACCTACTGTCAAACAAAACCTTAATAATTCAAATCTTGATCAAGAAGATATTGAACCATTAACTGAACTATCAATTGAACCAATTATTGAGGCATCAACTGAACCAATAGCTGAACCAACCTAAGTAGTTGAACCGATCGCCGAACCAAATCTTACAGTGGGACCTGAGGCTGAACCTAGTTCTAGGAGAACTAAGAAACCCAGACTAAATCATCCATCTAACCAAATCTTGGGTGATCCAACCTTAGGGGTCAAAACAAGATCTTCTTATAGAAATCTTAGTCAAATTGCCCTAATTTCAAAAATAGAACCTAAGACTATAGAAGAAGCCCTACCTGACCCAGATTGGATCATTGCAATGCAAGAAGAACTAGCACAATTTGAAAGAAACTAAGTCTGGTACTTAGTACCTAAACCTGAAGGTAAGTCAATTATAGACACTAAGTGGGTATTTAGAAACAAGCTAAATGATCAAGGAGAGATTGTGAAAAACAAAGCCCGCTCAGTAGCTAAAGGGTTTAGTCAAGTCGAAGGGTTGGATTATGATGAAACTTATGCCCCCATAGCCAGATTTGAATCAATTAGGATGTTACTAGCTTTTGCAGCCCATAGAGGTTTTAAACTATACCAAATGGATGTCAAGTTTGCCTTCCTTAATGGGTTCATAAAAGTGGAAGTGTATGTAGGGCAGCCCCAGGATTTGATGACTTAGACAATCCCGAGTATGTGTTCAAACTTAGGAAAGCCCTTTATAGGTTAAAACAAGCACCTAGAGCCTGGTACGAAAGACTATATATCAACCTACTTGATTTCTAAGGGATTTAACCAAGGCCAAATTGACTCAACCTTATTTGATAAAACTTTAGAAAACGACATATTTATAACCCAAATTTACGTAGATGACATAATTTTTGGGTCAACTAATTCTAACTTTTTAAAAGACTTTGTTAAAATTATAGAGAATGAGTTTGAAATGAGTTTGGTAGGTGAACTGAATTTTCTCTTAGGTCTCCAAATAAAACAAACCAAGGATGGTAACTACGTTCATCAATCCAAATATGCAAGAGAATTAATCAAGAAATTCAAAATGGAAAATTCTAAAAGTTTAGGTACTCCTATGGCCACAAATTTCAAAATAGACAATGACCCTGAAGGTAAATCAGTTGACTTAAAACTATATAGAAGCATGATAGGTAGTTTATTATTCTTAACTACTAGTAGATCCGACATTCTATTCGCAGTAGAAATGTGCGCTAGATACCAAACTGTGCTAAGGAATCTCACTTAACAGTCCTAAAATGAATCCTTAGGTACATTAAAGGTACCCTAAATGTAGGTATTTGGTATCCTAGGACCCCCAACCTTGAATTATCAGGATACTCTGACTCAGACTATGCCGGTTGTAAACTAGATAGAAAGAGTACAAGTGGAAGTTATCAATTATTAGAACACAGTCTAGTTAGCTGGTGCAGTAGAAAGCAACATTGCTTTGTCTTATCCACAACTGAAGCAGAGTATGTTACCCTAGGAGAGTGTGTAACACAACTTTTATGGATAATGCACACTCTCAAGGACTTCTAGCTAGACTATGCCCAAACCAAAGTGTTCATTGACAACATAAGCTCGATCAATCTTACGAAAAACCCTATTCATCACTCCCGAACCAAACACATTGAAGTAAAACATCATTTTGTTAGGGATCACGTAGCCAGGGGTGATCCCTAACAAAATGATGTTTTACTAATCTAGCCGACATCTTTACCAAACCCTTACCTGAGTCTGAGTTCATCTTACAAAGAAGGCAGTTAGGGTTGTGCTTAGTAGAATAGGACTATCATCATGTATGTTTTCAAAAAAAAAAAATTCAAAACTAGTATTTCAAATCTCTCGAAAAATTGGTTTTATTTTAAGTCTTGAATTTTAAAATTCCTTTTCCGACGTAGATTTTCAAAAAAAAATCCCCTTTTAAAACTAGGGTTTTCTACGCAATGGATTTAGCCTAAGCTTTAACCCTAGAATTGCATGCACCTATAGATCTAGAAGCCAGAATCTCACAAGCACATTAGGACACGTTGATTGATAACCTAGATTGGGTTGAGATGCTTAGGTCTATACCTTGACTCAAGATGCTTTAAGTCAGTGCATCTAGAGTAGTTGGGGCGATAAATACATTTGAACAGCAATCAGGCTAAGTGTTCAAGCTTAGAAAATCTTACTTGATCAGATCACTTAACTTGACTAACCCTAGTGAAAGTTATTGTTATATAACAGTTAGTAAATAGCTAACTGGGTTAGACAAGACCTAAAAGAGTTCAATTTAATTGGTTTGATCCTTTTTTGTTGCTTGGACTCACTAGAATTGGTTCAATATGTGTTTTCAATTTTTACAAAATAAATTGGCTCTGATTCACAATTGTTTTTTACCAGTTTTTTTATATATGGCAAAGGGGAGAGTAAAAAAAAGAGAGTAAAATTTTTTTTAAAAAAGTAAAGTTAAATTTACAAATGCATTAAATTTTTAAGTGCAATTTTTTTTTTTGCAAAAAGTTTGAAGTGCAAAATATTTTTAAAGTGCAAAATATTTTTAAGTGCACAATATTTCTCAAGTACAAAAATATTGTGTAAGTACGAAATATTGTTTAAATAAAAATTCAAAATATTTTTTTTCAAGTACAAAATATTTTGCAAGTACAAAACATTTCTTTAAAATATTTTCAAGAACAAAATATTTTCTAAGTAGACAATATTTTTTAGTGCAAAATATTTGCACAATATTTTTTGAAGTGCAAAATCTTTGTAAGTGCGAAATATTCTTGTGCAAATGTTTTGAGTACAAAAAGTGCAAGTCTTTTTAAGTACAAATTTTTATGGTAAAGTTGAAATTCCTCTTCCTTCAGAAAATTTATTAATCTTTCCAAAAAAGTGTCTTAACTTTTTCAACTTCAAAAGTTTTGCAAAATATACTTGGTCTAAATTTGCTAATCTTGATTTCACAAAAAGACTTTAACTTTTTTTCCTCAAAAAGGGTACACTTAAACTTTTTGAAAAACTGCATATCTTTGAAAGCTTCAGGGGGAGAATCTCTAATTCAGGGGGAGCTTAGTGCATATTTTTTCAAAAATTAGTTTTCTTTAAAAAAAGGAAAAATAAACATGTTTGTCTGAAATACCTGCTTTGTATGTTTTAACTTAATTTTTAAACTAGGTGTCATAAATCAAAAAGGGGGAGATTGTTGGTGCCGAAAGCACCAAGATCAAACCTAGGTTTTGATAATGGCAAAGGGTTCATAAGTTAAGATTATATTGTGATCTAATAAATTTATTTAAGTGTGCAGGAGAAGTCCTAGGTACGAAGTCTTGGTTCGTAGAATTGGGCAATAAGTCCCGGCCGAGGGCTGGGCACCGAAGACCTGACCGAGGGTTAGGCAATAAGTCTTGGTCATGGACTGGGCATGAAGTCCTGATTCGAGGGCTGGGCACCGAAGATCTGACCGAGGGTTGGGCAATAAGTCCTGGTCGTGAACTAGGTACGAAGTCCTGATTCGGAAGATCGGGCAAAAGTCCAACCGGAGGAGCCGGTTGGCAAAAGGTAAATTCTTCTTAGAGGAGTAGGTGAGGACGCGTTCCCCGAAGAGGGAACATTAGGTGTCGGTTCGACCTAGGGTTCCATTTGGGAAGCCCAAAGTCAGAATCAAGACAGCGCAGGTTGTAAGTTGTACATAATTTATCTATTATTATTTCTTTGGAACTGACCCTGGTTGCAGGAACAAAGGATGGAGTTCTCTGCATCCCAAGCGCCTGAAAGGATTCAGGCGCTTGATCATACAGGCGCCTATATGGATATAGGCACCCCAGAAGGTTGTTTTCCAGCAGTCTGCGAAGTTGAGCCTCCACGTCAGCAATGGAGGCGCCTGTAAACATACAGGCGCCCCAGTCGTCCCAGGCGCCCTGGATGAAGGGATAAACGTTGGCCAAGTCTGCGGATGAGGATTCGTGCAAAAAGGCACATGTGTCAGGCGCCCTACTCAACACAGGTGCCCTAGACGACTGTATATAAAGGAGTTCACCCCTTGCTTCTAGACAACAATTCTTTCAACGCAAGTACTCAAGCGCTCAGTTCTAACTTCTCTGTGCTGAAGCTTCAAGTTCCAACGACGACCCGTTGCTCCGATCTTCGAGTCATTTTCCAGTCGTCGGTATTTGTTTAATTTAATTGCTTACATTCAATTCTGTATTCGTGCTTCAATTTTGTAACCTTTTTCCGAAATATAGAATTGCCCAACGTAAATAGTCAAGGACAGGGGACCTTGGAGTAGGAGCCGATCTAGACTCCGAACCAAGTAAAAGAAATCGTGTTAGCATTGTTTTGAATTTCCGCTGCGTATTATTCTTATTATATCCGAAAAGTTTTATCGATATTCACCCCCCCTCTATCGATTCTAAACGATCCCACAGGAACTATCGATCTACAATAGAACTTTAGGAAAAGTTTCTTAAACATCATGAAGGTACCTCCGAAACCAAACTAGCAAAAAGAGACCTACTTCGGAATCATCTCAGCTCAACTTCACGCTAAATTTAAGGAGCTAATAACGGAACTCAACAACCTCGGAGAGTCGGTAAGCAATCGGGACACTTAAAGGTACGCATTGAATGTCTTCCTGAGGACCCCTAACTGGACTTCGAAAATTGACGCCTATTACATCTCTAAGGATCTTGAGGTAAATACCTTAGAGCAACTCTTTTCGACTTTAGAACTTCACGAATCTAGATATGCAGGAAAGAGTAAAACAGACAACATCGCCTTAAGCTCGAGGAAGATCCAACATGAAGACGAATCTTTTGAAGATGAAGAAACACGGTGTACATGGTAAAGAAATTGTCTAAATATGTTAAAGCTAAAAAATTTAATAAAGTACAGGGTAAGAAGCAAAGGAAGATCTACTGCTACAACTACAACGAAGAGGGACACGTGAAGGAAAACTACCCCAAATTTAAGACCAAAGGAAAAGGGGCAACGAAGGCAAAAGTCCACAACCTAAAGGCAACATGGGACGAGCCTCATCGGAAGATTCAAATCTCGAGGTGAAGGAACCGGCTCGGCGGGTTTCCTAAGCGAACACGGGGTCGAACATGAGAGACCTCTCTATGTCTACAGATTAAAAATTTAATCCGAATGGAGACTCATCTCCCAAATGACGGTCTTCTCCACCCTAGCTACCAAGATGAACTACCAAGACGCGGAGTCACCAAGGCTCTAACAATACCTTCTCCACCCTAGCTTGGCCGAAACCCTAGGGTAAGGTCTTCTTCTTTCTTCTTCTTCCAAACACCAAACCCTAAGCTCTAGGGTTGATGCCGCCGGCCCACCAATGGAGGAAGCCACCTCCTCCTTGCTTGCTCCGGCCACCGAGTGGTGTAAGGAAGATGAGAAAGATGAAGGAGGAGAAGAAGAGACCTTCCTCTTCCCGGATTCTCAACCACAAAACCCTATCCTCTCCCCTTGCTTGCGTCGGCGCTGCCCACCTCCAAGATGTGCCGCCAGCTCAATGCTCCACCTCCTCTCAACATCCGGCGCCGATCACCACCAGTGGTGGAGAGGAAGAGTAGGTGATCAAGGAAGAAAGAGGAGAAGCCAACAACTTCTCCTTGTATTCCTCCCAACCGGCCACCTTCCCTCTTCCAATGCCGTCGGCGCCACCCTCCCTCTTTCTCTACCCTGCACACGCTCACAAGAGAAGAGAGGAGTCTCTCTTCACCAACCGTGAGCTCCTTGCACGCCAACTGATGAAGGATGAAGAAGGAGAAGACTTCCTTTGCTTGGTTGCCGCCGGCCAAGGGAGAAGAAAGCCTCCTCTTTGCCGCAACCCTAGGAGAGAGAGAGGGAGAAGGGTTTTGGGTTTTTCCAAAAATTATTAGTCTTGGTTTCATGACCCCTATGGGGTATTTATAGGGCTACGATAGGGACCATGAGGAGGAGTTGGGTCTTGGCCCGCTAATGAATCTAAATCCGATCCATTAATGGAGATCCATTCTACTAAAGGATCCCCATTGAACTTCCTCACCAACCCCCATATTTTCATATGGGCTCCAACCATTATGAGTCGTCCATCTCCCCGTGTTTAAGATATCAAATGCCCGATGATTAATTTAAATTACTAACAATTTTAATTAATCATCCTCTTGATCCTTGACAAGTACCACTCAACCTTTTCATCATGTTGGACCATAGTCCACTTGCAAGATTTAATATGATGAACCTTATGAGCTCATCAAGGGGGCATCATCATCCCGACTCACTAGGACACGGATTCCCTTAATAATCAACGACACACCATATAGATAATATTATTTTCTAACTTACCGGGCCTATCGATCTAGCAAAATAGATCTCGCCCATTGGTAAATCAAAGAAATAATAATTAAATATACGTGTCCGTTATTATTTTGGGATTTAGAGATTGTACTCCATAATATACCTAAGGTCTAATCCAATTATGAAGTCAATACAAATTGAATGACCTCTATTTTGGTCCTACTCAATGCACACAAAGCGCACTAGTGTAATTCTATGGTTAAGACAAACCACACCTAATTACATTACAACCATCCCGATGGTTTGTCCAACTCCATCTCGGTTGTGAGCCTCTTACTTATACTTCTGCAAGGGAACTGATAACATGATCTTCTGTGTGTCACCGCACACCATGTTATTTACAATGCAAAGTATGAGATATTTTGTGCATATACTAATATAAATATGCAACGTGTGATTTTGTGATTCTCTTTCAAAATATAGATGTTCCTATACAAAAAGTAAGACTTTTAGTATACATCCTAACACGAGGAACATGCCTAATTGCATTGATGGCTTCACACTAGGGAGATGAGAGCATCGATAAAGGGGGAGCTACGGATGAAAATAGTAGCGACGAAGGGGGAGCTTCTGATTTCAAAAAAGACATGGTAAGTGAGGTATGTCTTCTACCTCCTAATTAATTATATTTTGATATTAAGCAAATGACAAAATCTATATGTAAATTCAAAAATAAAAATATAGAATTAAAAAAAATTATCTTCTTCATGTCCATTGAAAATGTATGATAAGTTAAAATTTGAAAATAAAAATTTGAAAGTTCAAATTGAAAAATTATAAAATAACTATGCATGTTCACATTATTCTCGAAATTTAAAAATTAGATATTATGGTAAACTTAATTGATATTTTAAATTTCATAGGGCTAAATTGTAAAAATTCTCAAATCATATATTTTATCTAAGTTTCTGATAAATCCTGTTGGTAAAAATTTATATTGGGTTCCTAAATCTATCTTAAAATGTTAAAGATTTTTTTAAGTAGAGATTTTTTGGTAATTAATACTTGATTTGATTAATATATTTTTCTTATATATTTCTTCTAGAAAAATTAGTTTAAGATTTTTCAATGATATAAATTGCTTTGTTCTATCTATAGATTATTTTTTTGAATTTTTAACAAATAAATGGATTTATTATGATTTTTTGTTCAAAAATATTTTTTTTAATTTTAAAAATACTTAATAAATTAATTTTATCGAATCTGATGTTTTTGGGATCTAGAGATTATCTTCTAAGCCTTAAAAAACATTTTAAAATTATTTGATGTCGAAACAAAATTTAAAATTATTTTTCAAAATTATCATCATTTAATTCAAAATTGAGTCTTCAAAAAGTTAAAAAATCATTTTCAATTTGACAATTTTTTTTGGAGATAATTCTATGAAAATTCTAACTTATATAAAAATTCGATAAATTTTCGAATAAAAATCAATTTTGAAAATTATTTTTTTCAAAATTAGACTTTACATTTTAAAAATTAATTTTCAAGTAAAATTTGGAAATTTATATTTTCTAGAAACTATTCATTGTGTTAAAAATGTGCTCAAAATATTTCGATGTTTTTTTAGATGTTGGATTATGTTTTTATAAATAATTGTAAATGTTAGTATTTCCCTTAACACGTTTTAAGTTTTTGATGTGATCAAAGGGGAGAAATAGGATTAAGTTAAGGAGATGACTTAATTTCAAAAAAAAAAAATGGTGCTTACATTGTTATTTATTTATTTCTATTTTTTATGCTTATTTACCCTAACATAATTTGGGTTGATATACATCAAAAAGGGAGAGATTGTAAGTACCCTAGGTTGGTTTTGATGTGGTCAACCGAATCAAGTTAGGTCATGTTGGTTTTTAATCCTGTGTCTAAGTGTGCAGGAGCTTAGGAGCGCAGGAAGTTGAGCGGAAGATGCAGCGGTTGAGAAGGATGGTACAGGAAGGGAGCCGATGGGCTTAGTGCATCCGAGGGACGTGGAGGTCAGCGGAAGAGTACATCGGTGGAGTGAGAAGGATGCGCGCGGCATCCAAGGGACGAGAAGCTGGGAGGAAGCTCACTCGAGGAGAAGGCCGGAGGAAGGTTCGGGTGAGCCCAACATTGGAAGGTCCAGAAATCACCCACGAAAACCCGCTGGAGACTGGTCAGCAAGTTTCTGACCAAAAGTCACTTGAGCGCCTGAGAGCACTTGGGCGCCCGAGAATAATGACGCCCCTATACACTCGGGTGCTCATATTCCCGGTCGCCCCAGTGCATATAGGCATCCACGAGCAAATTTTATCTACCAGCTAACTATTTGCAAATGTTGTGCATCGGATAACGCACAAGTCACGTGTCAGGCGCCCTCAACCACTTGGGCACCCCTATAGTACCACGTCAGCATTCTGATAGAATTGACCGGGTCTATAAATAAGCCCCCAGTGTTCAGTTCCAATTCACTCATTAATAGCATACGAATTCTTTCTTATTTTTCATTATTTTTCTGAGCTTTTCCACGTGTAAGAGGCTTCTCCGCCCGAAAGAGTTTATTCAGGATAATCGAGCCACATTCAGCCTTGGATTAGTAACCTCCTCGGTTGCAAACTAAGTAAAATTCAGTTGCCTCTTTCTTTTCATTATTGCTTCATTTTTATGTTATGCTTTATTTTTTGATTAACTAACATCTTTGTTCTAGCCAAAACAAAAGATATAGTTTTTATTTTCAGGGGCAATTCACCCCCTCTTGCCAACCAACGATCACCATCAAACAGTATTGGCCAATAGGTGAAAGCGAATATATTGTTTTACCACCTAGTAGCCTTGTGCAACCTGAAAGAAGGAAGAGGACGAGAATCCCATTGAAGCACACAACAAAGGTTAAAAACAAGTGTAGTAGGTGTAAACAGTTGGGTCATAATAAACGATCATGTTGAATGCCTCCAACAAGTTGATACATGTAATGATGTTCTTTTATGATAGTGCTCAACTTTTATGTGTATTTGGGACACAAGCTTATCATTTGTGACTGTGCTAAACTTTTGTATATATTTGGGACCCAAGCATATCAATTGTGATAGTACTCAACATTTGTATGTTTTTGGAACACAAACTTATCATTTGCGATACTGCTAAACTTTTAGTGTATTTTGCTAAAAGTATTTCCAAATTATTGGGTTGTGGTGTTCTTGTATTGGATTGTTAAGAAGATCGTATAAAATTCTTGTCTTGTGTTGTCATAAATTGTTGTGTTGAGGTGTGTTGTATCATAACTTTTGGTGATACAGCTTAACTTTTGTATGTGTTTGGAATGCAAGCTAATCATTGTGATGAAATAATATATAAGTATAGTTTTGCTAAATGTATTTAGATGTGTATTCAGATGTTTTCTAATATTTGTTTGTATTGGAGTGTATAAAGTCTAAAATGTTGTATTGTGTCGAAATAGATCAAAAATTGTTGTGTTGTGTAATGTGTAAATTTTGAACTTCAGACCTCTTTTCTCTTAGACTGGATCATGGTAAAAAAAAATTATTTCTCTCAGTGTTGTGTATTGTAATAAATTTTGATGGTATGGATACATTGAGGACACTAGCCCGAGGGCATAGGATTGGGCTCCACTTCAATCTGATGTCGATTGGGCCATCAACCGATTTTTGAAAGTCCATCAACCGATTTCAGTCAAAACCGGCTGATGGACCTAATGAATTCTAAAAATTAAAATTTTCATAACCGCATAATTTGGAGTTATCAAGTATCTCAGATATGGTGTATTTGAGTCATCAAAACCTTATTATAAAATTTATTAAGCTTCGGACCTCTTTTGTCTCTTTGACCGAATCATGGAAAAATATCGCTGCACTCGACATGGTGTATCATAATAATTTATGAGGGCATAGATACGTTGAGGACAATAGCCCAAGCATATAGGACTAGGTCTCACGTCAATCCGATGTCGATCGAGACATCTAGAGATTTTTGAAGGTCCATCAGCCAATTTTGGTCAAAACAGGCTGATGGACATAATCAACTCTAAAAGTTAAAAATTTCATAACCGCATAATTTAGAGTTCTCAAGTATCTCTGATATGGTGTATTTAAGTCATCAAAATCCTATTATGAAATTTATTGAGATTGTCATCTTATCGTTATATTTTAATGATATGCTAAAAGCTGGAAATGATATACAGTTTGTGATAGAAATCAAATCATGACTTTCATTGCAATTTGACATAATAAATATAAGAGAAGTTGAGTATATTTTAGGGATAAAGATCATTAGAGATAGATCAAAAAGGCTTTTGGGTTTGTCTCAAAATCCTTATATTACTAAGATATTATAACACTTCAATCTATCAAATTGTAATATTGAACAAACTCCTGTAGCGAGAGGTATTGTTTTAAGCAAAAGTATGTATCCTAAGACTCTTGATGTGATAGCCAACATGAACAAAAAATTATATGTTAGTGTCATTGGTAGTTTAATATACATTATGTTGTGTACACATCCTAATATCAACTATACTGTTGGCTTGGTTAGTCGTTTCTAGTTAAACCCAGGATCAAGACACTAGAAAGCGGTGAAGAGAATATTCAAATATCTCAAAGGGACGATAGATTATTATTTCTGCTTCCAAGGATCAAAGTTGAGCCTGAAGGGTTACACAGTTGCAGATTAGGCAGGAGACCTGTATGACAGAAAATCTACATTGGGTGATACTTTTTTGCTGAATAATGGCGCCATCTCATAGAAAAGCAAGAAACAAGCTTGTGTAGCTTTGTCAACAATGGAAGCCGAATATGTGGCTTGTGTAGTGGTTGTACAAGAAGCTGTCTGGCTAACAAGGTTCCTGAAGCATTTGAATATTGCTGAGGATAGTGGGAGTCCTGTTATAGTGTATTGTGACAATCAAGCTACGATAGCTTTTTCCTAGGATACCAAATATCACAGCAAAGGTAAACATATAGAAATTAAATATAATTATGTATGGAATATTGTGGACAAAAAAGATAGTCCTTGAGTATATTCGTACTCATGTTATGCTTGTAGATCCTTTTACTAAGTCATTGACTAAATAGTCATTTTTTGGATACGTGAAGTCTTTGGAACTTCGTAAAATGTAACACATTGTAAAACAATCAAATATATGAAAGTGAAAGTGCCATGATTTATTCATTGTGTGTGTGTGTGTGTGTGTGTGTGTGTGTGTATGTGTGTATATTGGTGTTACATTTTGGATAAAGTCTCGATAAGCATGTTGGTAGGTTGAGATTGGTCCACTCACATGGACAATTATCTCTATTTATTGAGTATAAATAGAGGTAAGACCATTACTTATGGGACAACTTATGTAGCTGTGAATAGAGACATACTTATAAGTTGGGGTCGTCTTGATTTTTATATCAAGATGAGATCATTTATGATCGGAGTAAATTAACCCACTATTTACTGAATCTGCTGAAAGTCATATTGGAATTCATAAGTTGACTTTAGGATTAGATATTAGATATGTCTATATCAGAATTTGTATGATGTTTATTTTGAGAAAAATGCAATCTTTATTTATTAAAGAGAAAAACATCGTAGCATGTGACTCATACCACATGTGTTATAGCGACAATAAGGGTAGTCAGAGAATGAATCTATACTTCTCAACTATGTGAGACCCTTGAGATTATAAGTTAATCTCAGATTTATCCTATGTGACTATTTAGCTGTCTGCTTAAAATTTTAATCAGTGTATGCTATCTTAGCATGTATCCTATTGACTATGGATGATTCGGTCTATGGAGCATAACTAAGAAAGCAACTGATTAGAATGAATAGATTCAAGCTAAATAAAAAGATTAAGAGAGATTTACATTCACTGATCGACTAATTATATTTTTGTTGAGTACTTAAAATGTGATTGCGAACAATTGTATTGAATGAAAATATTAAACAGACTCTTGACTTAATTGTCATCGTGAGAGATTAAAGATGTTCATATTGATGTATATGATTTAGTCTGAGATAAAAAATAAGTTATTGATGTCTCTGATTCATATGATAGAGCAGCTAAGTTAAGTGTAACAGTTTTCTTAGCATTGATTGCTCAGGATGTTTGCTGTCGCACGAACCATTTTCTCTAAGTATGAATTGGATGTTCTTTTAGTCTATGTGACTATATGGTCTTTGTGACCTGATTTTGATTTGGTCTAAGTAACTTGACTTGTACTAATGGGAGAAAAGGGGTATTTTGGTCATCTGATACGTGCTTTGTTAAATATAAACTTTAGGTACGCGATTTGGATAGTTTGTAACTTAAGCTATATGGTTAAGTAAATTGCATACATACTCATGCGGTACCTCCCAAAGAAGTCACGCATAGTTCATATGCAACAAAAGCGCCGCAACCAGAAAAATCGATTGCAATTCACAATGAAAGGGTGATCAACAGTTTCTTACATGATCCCCTTTGCAAGGATTGTGAGATGGAAGTTGATAAAACGGTAACTACCCGACTTAGCATACTGTAGTCTTATACTACTAATTTTATGGTCAATTCCAGTCTACAATTTAGCATGCTTGTTCTGTATTTTTAAAAAATTAAACAAAATAACTATGCACGTCTGAAATGGTTTGACACTGATTATTTTGAGGTTGTGTGATAGTAGGACCAAGCAGATACTAACTGTTTCTTAACCCAGTTACTTTTTTGGGTAGATTATAAATTCTATTAGACCATGGGTTATTGAAATGTAATTTTAGCATTTCAAATATTGCTACTTAAACGTTTTAGTCATTGAGATGGTGAATTAATTGCCAAAAACACAACAATTTTATTCATTGTTCTGACACTGACTTTTGTTCATATTCAGTCTGGAAACCTCGACTTGGAAAAAAATGTGGTCGAAGTGGTAAGTCATTGTTTCTTCTCCGTCTTCCCAGAAGATTAGATATGGTTTCCGTTCTGTCGTAATCCAAAGGATTTACTGACAGATATTTTACATTTGGAAAAGTGTGAACTTTTTTTTACAATCTTAACTAAATCTGGGTACTTTTGTCTAGTCAGCTGCCGGCGCACCAGCGAGTCAGCGGAGACATGATCCAGGAGAATCAGAGTCTACTCGTCGAGGGTCTAAAAATTTCACCTTCCAAACTACAAATCAAGCCCAACAGTGAATCAAAGGCTTATTAATCGTCTTCTGGCCATTTCAAACGTTGAAGGATTAAGGAGGTTGAGTAATATTGAACGGGGATAAATCAGGGAAAATTTTTTTTATAAAATACGTCATACTTATAGATCGAATTATGAATATCTGAAATTAATTATCCTTCTATTATACCATAGTCCTCAGTAGCAAAAGAAAAAGAGAAAACGAAGGAAAAAAAGTCTACAAGATGGATCATTTTAGATGAAGTATCCAAATTTCATGATTTCTTTAGTAATTCTTCGTCTGGATAGAATATCATCTGATGTAGGTCACACAAATCACTGTTAGTAGAAAAGTGCCAATTCATTAGCGTATATCTTTTTGTCGGCAAGGCTCGATAAGGATGGTTATTAGAGATTTATGTATTTTGAAGTTGTAGAAGTTACTGTTGGATATGATTTTGCGATATACAATCAAGGTGCCATCGATCGTTGAAAGTCTGATATGACTTCAAAATCGAAGTCTACGTTTCACGTAGATTAATTTAGACTATTAATTTGCTCAAAACCGATTATGGGTGAATGAGAAATTAATGGCGAAAGGTTGTATCCAAAATACATATTAAGGAATGATGGGGTTTTTAGTCCCACATCGCTTATCGGCGCAAGCCAAAGCTTCCTTATATGTGTTGCTCTGTTAATATAGTTAACACAACAAGCACAGGAGCTCTCTAGCCATGAGCGAGCAGGTGCTCGCACCTGCGAGCCCGCCGCCCGCCACCCGCCACGCGCGCAATGGGCGCTTTGTAGGCGCACTTTGAGGAGCTTTCTTTATGCTCCAGGTGACAATGACGTGGCAGTGCCTTTGTGGCACATGACGTGGCAGCGTCTGCGTGTAGAGATCGGTGACTGTACTGATGATTGGATAAACGGATGGCAATCGTCGGATCGAAGATGGTAATAAATCGCAGTGGATGCAATTTGGAGCGTTGATGGCTCTGGGTTATAAACTGACCATTGATGAGGGGGGTTTGATCTGAAGCGTTGGATTAAATGAAATGATCTGATGGCTGAGATCAAGATGGATGAAGAGATAAGTCTCTTCGAATCCAATGGACGAGATCATTCCAAAATCTGAAGAGTTAAAACTCTTCAGATCCATTGGATCTGATCAAAAGAGATCTGAAGAGTTATAACTCTTCAGATCTGATGGATGAGATTAAACTCTTTCCAAAGGGTTATGTCTTTTTGATCTAGACGATTCAGATCACTCCTCACTAAAGGTTACGTACCTCTTCACCAACTATATACAGATCCCTTCTCATTTGGAAATTAATCTCATTCAGAATTGCATTTCTAAGCATAGCATTCAAGCATCCTCTGCATAAAGAGTTCGAAAAACCTGCGATCAAGTTCGCCGATCTCGAAATTTGGAGTGCTACTATTTCGAGATGACGTCGTTGTATCTTGGGAACGAATTGCTGCTATCCGTGACACCTGTAGCGGAGCAATATCGTTTTACGGAGATAGTGTCGAACACTAGCCTCAACGTACAAATCAGTTTGCCTACCGGCAGCAACCTCCCGGAAGTACCGACAAGTTGCAAACCGACTATGTCAAATACCGAGGACGGACAACAAAATCCCTACAGTTACACGTGTATTTATGAAACAATCAAATTATTAATATAGTTGGTAAACCTCTTCTTATTTATGAAACAATCAAATGGTTAATATGTTTAACCCCCACCCCCAAAAACCGAGTATTCTCTCTAATATCTTAATGCAACTTGATGTTGTCTCCCATTTAGTACTTGATACGATTTAATGTTACCTTTGGTACTTTTTATAATTTAGTATTATCTTTGATAATATAATTCAATATTCTTCTTTTATGTTAATTGATATTATTCTCCGCCATACTTGTTTTCCAATTCCTTGTAGAATATTTCATTCCCAGCAATTGAAAATATTTTTTTCGAGATCATTGATCCTATCGCGAAGCAGGATGGCGGCTCTGCGGGCCAGATGGCCTCCCACGGGGCACAAACCGATGAGGTGGCAGAGAGCTGGCCGCGCCTTGACCTGTCCCTACAAAACAACGACTGTCAGCAAACCCGCCGAGGAAATCCCCGGTCAGGCACTCCGATGGTCAAGTCAGTATCCGCAAGCCTAGTAGGGGAACTGAATTGAAATGGGGCAAGAGGTGCGAGAACTCATGCGCGCGTATCTGCGGTAGAGGGAGTGTCAAGCTTATATAACCGGGGGAGCTGACAATCCTTGTTCGTACTGACGAGACAAGAGCGTGGTAGCTATTAGCCCGTATGGAGCACTGCGGACCGGCGCGGCATGGCGCGGGGTGCTCGAGCAGTACGAGAGTACTGAGTGTGCAGTACTAGGGTATTGGATGGATGGATTAACCGCGTAGAGATGTCAGAGGTGGATAAGGAATGACTACGTGAGAAACCCCGTCAGCAGGGTCGTACCCTGGATGTAATGATGTGCGGGGGCGTAAGGGCGGGATAACCCGTACCCCGAGCGCCGACTGGCGGGTCCGAGTATTGGGAGCCGAGTCGGGTAAGGACCAGTGAGCGTGGGCGGCCACGCGTCCGACTGGTGGAGCGGGAGCACAGAGTACGCCCTGTGTCGGGAGTTTACCGAGGGATGCCTGATTAATCCGAGTTGGGTATCCAATCTGTGTGATGGCAAGAGAAGGGGAGTATGGATAGCTACTTGCCTGGTTGTGGCCCCCGACCCCGCTCTAGGTCGGGGTAGGGTCGAGGAGTATGGACAACCGGGAGTTTGCCTAGTTGGCTGGTAGGAGGACGGCCCGGCCGCCCTTGTCGGTGGTCCGCGGGACCCCACCCTCCCTCCTTTCTTTGAAGGAGCTTACGGGCGCAAGGACCTACCCGTCGATTCTGCTGCTGATCTGTCTACCAAGCCTTCGTGGCGCCAGGCTGGCCGGTGGGCCCGACCTATGCCTCTACCCGTAGGCAAGGTCGGGATCATAAGCGTCCCCCTCGAGTCCAGTCGAGGGAGGCGGCGAGTCTGACTGACTGGACCACCGTCCATTTAAGTAAGCCTGGCGTGCTGGGAAGTCCTAGTCCCCTTGGGGAGCTTCTTGGCAGGTTTGTCAAAGCCTAGGGATCCCGGTTAGTCAGTGAGGTAATCCTGTTTGTCTTTTTGGCCGCTGACTGCTCAGTATCACCGAGCAGCTAGAAATTCTCATCACTAATGCTTACAACTGGAGATGGTTACACGTGCTTCCTCCCCATTCCTTCTCCAATCATCGAGGTATCTACCGTTCGTTCCCCGAGGAACGAGGTTGGGCACGAGGCGCCTTGTTTCCTGGGCCCCGCTGGGCCTGCTCATGCGGCTATTACTGCCCGCCGCTTCTGTCGTGGCCCACCACCATGTGGCCCTGTCACCCTACATAACTGAGTAAACTCCTACTTTTGCCGCCGCCCTTTCACCTTTCACTCCGGCGTATTATCTTCTCTTCTTCGGCTAGGGTTGCGGCTACTTTGTGCTCGACGCTTCTTCTCGCGGGCTAGGCTTCCTACCCTCTTCGTGTCTCCATGGTCTCTTCATCTCGCGACCCCCACCCTGGTATGTCACGGCGAGGTCCGTTCTCACCCGTGGCGACCTCGAGGCTCTTAAGACGGAGTTTCACATTCCGCCTGACCATGACGTCCAGTTGCCTTCTCCTTTGGATCAACCAGCCACACCTCCAAGGCACTACATTACCATTTCGCGGGATCACTTGCAGGCGGGTCTGCGCTTCCCCGTTCATCCTTTCATCACCTTGGTATGCCGCTACCTTCACATCAATCTGTCTCAACTGACCCCCAACTCCATCTATCTTCTCTGTGGGTCCGCCATCATCTTCCTGTTGTATCACCTTTCCTCGCCAGCTGA
This sequence comes from Boesenbergia rotunda, assembly GCA_024364735.1. Taxonomy (NCBI): domain Eukaryota; kingdom Viridiplantae; phylum Streptophyta; class Magnoliopsida; order Zingiberales; family Zingiberaceae; genus Boesenbergia; species Boesenbergia rotunda. Next base: position 172,861 of record JAGFNQ010003259.1, on the reverse strand, counting down.
ACTTTTCCACCACTTCTTCTATTTGAAGAAGCAGGAATGGGGCGAGTTTGTTTTCCAAGCTCGCTCTGGGACTTCCTTTCTCTCTCCCCTTCCTCCCGCCAGCAGCGATTGGAAGGAGAAGTTCTTTTTCATCCGTCCTGTGGCCTTCCCGACCTGACCACTTAACTTCCGGCGGGATTTTCCTCAAATGCCCCCCATCACACGGATCCCCGGAAGTTTCCCACCTTCGAGCGCGCCCTCTCCTTATTCAAGGGTAGATACTTCCCAGTAGGGCCGCTCTTGGTCGAGAACATCTTGTCCGCGTTTGGCCTTAGTCTGGCGCCGTTCATCCGACCTGCTTCCTTAGGTAAGTGGTCTCTCCCTTCTCCTTGCCCCTCGCTGTTTCTTGACCTCTGCTTACTTGCCAGCTGAGATGATGTACCCGGCTGCTCCTGAGGGGGGTTACGGGTTAGGAACCGCCGAGGAACTAGAGGCACGTCTTCGAGCGGTGATAAAGGAGCAGTGGGCATAGGCTGCGGAGCAGCGGGTCGTGCAAGGATTGCGCTCAGCACTACTGGCCGAGCAGGAAGCCTCTCCATCCAGTTCCCGGTCTCTTGCCTCCTCTTCCGAAGAGGAGAAGACTCCTCAGTCGGGCTCAAAAGATATCCGGCCTCTAAGCCACTCCTTGCGGTGCCCCGAGGGCGCCGACTCCGCGTCTGCCTCGACCGACCCCTTGGAGGCTTCTTCCAGTCAGCCTAGTAAAAGACGGAGGGGTGAAGCGCCGACTGGCGCCCTCCCCGCGTTGCCACCACCTCCTCCGGTGGTACTACCAATGGAGCTGACTGTGTTGCATGCCTTCGAGGGAGGAATCCCCTGCCAAGAAGGGCCTGTCAACGACGGTCTGCTGCATATGCTGTTGCCCTCGCTGTCTGACTAGCGCCTGAATATGACAGCGCCGAGCGGCCTTGCTTCCTCGCGATCCTGAGACGTCCGGCTGTATGGTCCGATTTTGGATAGGTTCATGGCCGGCTTGCGGGCAAGTGGCTCGACGAGCCCCACTGTCTGGGAGACGACTTCATAACATTGGCTACTCAGGTATGTGTCCATCGGTGGGGAAGTGTCTCATTCTCTCCTTCTCTGATGGATTCTTCAATTCCTTGCTGTCTTGGGCCCAGAGCTGTAGCATGAGTGTATCCATGCTGACTCATGCCAAGGCCCGGTGTCGCGCCGAGCGGCGTGTGAAGGACCTTGAGGCTCGGCTTTGGCACACCCAGCTGATTTCAGATGAAAACTCATTGAACAACTTGAGAGCAGAGGTTATCGGCCTCCAGGACATGTTGCATCAGACCCAGGAGGAGTTGGAGATCGCCAAAGCGTAGATCACCGCTGCCGACGCTGAGGTGGTCCGGGCGCAAGAGCGGGTGATCCAGGTTGAACAAGCTCATCTCCATGATCGCAAGCGTAAAGGCAAGTTGCAAACGGAGCTTCTGAGAGCCAGGGCATACCTCCACTGGGCCAACAAGGAGATTTCGCCCCTTCGGGCGCAATTGACAGCTGAGGAGCGAAAAACAGATTCGCTTCGGAACCAACTTCAAGATTTGCGTGGCCTCCGTTCGGCCTAGGACGCGGCTCAGGTGGAATTAGGGGAACTTCGTGAACGCCAGGCGTTCTGGGATGCCTTGCAGGCTGAGCTAGTGGAGCTACGCGCCTATAAAGAAGCGGAGGCTGGTCGATTGGAGACCCACCAACTGGCGTGTCTGAATGCTCCGGCCCATGCCGCCGAGATCTCCCGGCGGTTTATGGAGGTGATGATGCAACATGGAATCAATGTCGTCCGCCAGCTCAGGCTGAGCGGATACTTGCCCCTGATCTGCCCTCTACCACAGTTCGACTCTAGGACCTGTGCGAAGATCTGCCCGATGTGACCGACCGACCCTTCGAGTGAGGAGAGCGTCTCTTAGTTTCCCCGTCTTTTTGTGAACGAGGGGCTTTCTGCCCTGATTTCTATAAAGCGCCTGAACCCTCAAATGTGACTCTCTCCTTTTGTCTGAGTTGTGCTCCCTTTTGATCGCGACGACTTTATGTACCAGTGCGGATGAGCCGGGCATGCAGCCGACCGATGAGCCCAATTCTCGCGTCCGACTGGAGCTCGGGCCAAGGGATTAGCGGGAGCTGGCCCGTAGGAATTTGGGTTACCCTGATTTCCCTCTCGTTCGAGTTACTGGGTTGACAACTTATCTATCTACCTTCCGAACACTTGGATCATTTAGGGCCACGTGTCCCATGGTCAGTAGCCTTCCAGGCGCCAAATTATTGCCTGCCTGTTTCGATTATCTCGAGTAATGGAACGATCGCTTTGTTGTCCTTCCGTATTACCTGACCATGCCTCCTTGCCCGGCCGTAGGATGGGCCATTACCCCTGCCCCGCCTACCAACGGTTGTGATTACTTGTTGCCCCCTATATAGACTCCGGCGACTACCTCCTTCGCCGCCTCTGTCTTTCTTATTCGTCTTCTTCCTTTCCTCCAATCGTCTTTTCTAGTGTCCTGGCGCCCTTTCCGAGATGCTGCGTAGCTTCATCACAGCAGAGGCCAAAGAGTGGGCGGCTGCATTTGAGGCGTCGATGACCGCCCTGTTCTCGGAGCCTATCCACGTTCCTCCCGATACTGCTCCACCGGTCGCTCCCGCATCTCCCTCTCCGGTATTAAACCCTACCGCCGCTTCATCCGCAGAGAAGGGCGAGGCGTCAGGGGATGAGGCGTCGGATTCTGACGTTGAGGTTCTATCCTCAGATCCTTCCACCCTGGAGCCCAGTCCTCATTAGGACCGTTCACGCGACCACTCGCCTCCATTCGGAACTATGACCGCCTTTCCTTGAAAGCCCCCCTCTTCTCCTTCATCAGCAAGCCTGACCGCCTCGCAGGTGTCTGCGCCTGTTGTCCCTGCTCCTCCTGCAGCCGGCAACACCTCGCCCGTACCCCTTCGCACCAGGTCGTTTCTCCGATCGGGCAGATGGGCAATCCTGGTCCCATCTCTCTGCCAGGGGCTTCCGCTTCTACGACGTCTGTGCCGTCCGCCCCCGTCTCCCCTGCTCCAGGGCCTGTTGGTCCATCAGTCCCACTTGCCCCAGCTAACTCGTCTGGCGGGGTGCTTGCTGCCCCCTCTCCTTCCATTCCCGAGAGGACTCCCGATCTCCGCCCGATACACCTCATTCTACCTTCGCGAGCAGATCCCCTCACCGCTTACGAATTTTCGGATCCCGAGCCGCTAGGCTCCGCTAGGGTGGTTCACCTACATGCCCCCCTGAGCGACCATATATACCAAGGTCTCCAGTCCTTCAACCGTCAAGACCCTATTGTTCGTTGCGGATGCCTGTCAGGTACGTCTCTCTGATAGCTCTTACTTACTCAGCCTTTTCCCGACTAACCCTTCGCTTCTTTTGTAGTTGACCGGCGCCCTATATAACATGGGCGTTACCTTCGCCGCCCAGAGCCGATCCCTTCGTCCAGTCAGAATCCCGAAGGGAGGCGCTGGAAACTAGCTCGCTGCACACGGCCACAACCAAGTGAGGAAGCCTGGAATGCGCTGCGCTTGAGAATGCGGCCCTTCAGGGGCGGGCCGCCTACGCTGAGGCGCAGCTTCGGGATCGCCTGGCAGAGCTAAGGCGGTCGGCTCTGATGCCCAGCTGCGTCAACACCTTGCTCACCTGGAGCGAAGCGAGAGCCAAGCCAGGACTCGGGAACTTCGGGCATGTTCAGAGTTGGCTAAGGCCCAGGCGGATCTTTGGAGGCCAGCCAATCGGCTGCCACGCTGCTCGCCACTCTGAAGGTCAAGGAAGAGGAACTGGCGGCTTGCCAAAGCGACCTTTTGCAGAGGCGCGAGCGCCATGAGGCCGGAAAGCTAAAGTGGCGGCTCGCGATGGGCGCAGAAAGGCGCCGGGTGGAGTCTCGTAACCTTCGCAGCCTACCCCTGTTGTAGGCTAGTCCCTTTTTGTTATCTACTGTAAGCGAGGGCCGAACTGTTTTTATGGATGTTGTTTCCCCTCTTATGGCCTCCTTCTCTTGTATTGCTCCTATGTATATTGGTGTAAGGTGTGGTGGGGGGTGACGGCGTTCTCTCCTCATAGGGGAGGGGCGCCCGCTGGCCGAGATCACGGCGTCCCGGCCGCTCGGGCCCTTAGACATAGGCGGTTTCCCTTAGTGCCCCTAGCTTGGGTGAGCCCGAAGGGAATCTCAAGCTCGAGCTAGTCCCTTGACCTTCGAGAGCCCGATGAGGTGCGCTCAATCAAAGGATCGTGATTGCGGGGGCTTAGCTGTCTCCCGCCCACCTGTGAGTGGAGGGCGATGCGCCTAGTGGAGGTAATGCTTCCTAGTTGAGGGCCGAACCAGTAGCCCATCCTGCTTTCGCTAGGTTTGCGAGGTAGCATGAGAATGCTCGATGGAGCTTCCAAGAGGGTGATCACCGCGAACCTGGTCTAGAGCCGGCTCGGGGGGTAGTCCAAGTGGAGCGAGGATGGGGATCCTGGTCGAGGAGTTCTTGTGGGCGCCGATCCTTGAGGAGGGTTTGCGCGGGGTAAGGCCGCTCGATCGGGTGACCTCTCGGGCAGCATGGATCGCCATGCGTCCGACCTGAGAGTCGATCCGAGGGAAAGGTTGTGCGGGGCAAGAATAAGGCCGCTCGGTCGGGTGACCTCTCAGGCAGCATGGATCGCCATGCGTCCGACCTGAGAGCCGATCCGAGGGAAAGGCTTGCGCGAGGCAAGAATAAGGCCGCTCGGTCGGGTGACCTCTCGGCCAGCATTGATCGCCATGCGTCCGACCTGAGAGCCGATCCGAGGGAAAGGCTTGCGTGGGGCATGAATAAGGCCGCTCGGTTGGGTGACCTCTCGGGCAGCATGGATAGCCATGCGTCCGACCTGAGAACCGATTCGAGGGAAAAGCTTGCGCAAGGCAAGCATAAGGCCGCTCGGGGAGCGTGGGCCGCCACGCGCCGCCTGAGAGCCTTGCCGAGGCTTCCCGGTCGAGGGCATCCCAGGGAGTGTGGGCCGCCACGCGCCGCCTGAGAGCCTCGCCGAGGCTTCCCGGTCGAGGGCATCCGAAGGAGCGTGGGCCGCCACGCGCCGCCTGAGAGCCTCTCCGAGGCTTCCTGGTCGTGGGCATCCCAAGGAGCGTGGACCGCCACGCGCCGCCTGAGAGCCTCGCCGAGGCTTCCCGGTCGAGGGAATCCCAGGGAGCGTGGACCGCCACGCGCCGCCTGAGAGCCTCGCCGAGGCTTCCCGGTCGAGGGCATCCCATGGAGCGTGGGCCGCCACGTGCCGCTTGAGATCCTCGCCGAGGCTTCCCGGTCGAGGGCATCCCAGGGAGCATGGGCCGGCACGCGCCGCCTGAGAGCCTCGCCGAGGCTTCCCGGCCGAGGGCATCCCAGGGAGCGTGGGCCGCCACGCGTCGCCTGAGAGCCTCCCCGAGGCTTCCCGGTCGAGGGCATCACAGGGAGCGTGGGCCGCCACGCGCCGCCTGAGAGCCTCGCCGAGGCTTCCCGATGAGGGCATCCCAGGGAGTGTGGGCTGTCACGCGCCGCCTGAGAGCCTCGCCGAGGCTTCCCGGTCGAGGGCATCCCAGGGAGCGTGGGTCGCGCCTCACCGAGACTTCCCGGTCGAGGACATCCCAGGGAGCGTGGGTCGCCACGCGCCGCTTGAGAGCCTCATCGAGGCTTCCCGGTCGAGGGCATCCCAGGGAGCGTGGGCCGCCACACGCCGCCTGAGAGCCTCGTCGAGGCTTCCTGGTCGAGGGCATCCCAGGGAGCGTGGGCCGCCACGCACCGCCTGAGAGCCTTGTCGAGGCTTCCCCGGTCGAGGGCATCCCAGGGAGCGTGGGCCGCCACGCACCGCCTGAGAGCCTCGCCGAGGCTTCCCGGTCGAGGGCATCCCAGGGAGCGTGGGCCGCCACACGCTGCCTGAGAGCCTCGCCGAGGCTTCCTGGTCGAGGCATCCCAGGGAGAGTGGGCCGCCACGCGCCGCCTGAGAGCCTCGCCGAGGCTTCCCGGTCGAGGGCATCCCAAGGAGCGTGGGCTGCCACGTGCCGCCGGAGAGCCTCGCCGAGGCTTCCCGGTCGAGGGCATCCCAGGGAGCGTGGGCCGCCACGCGCCGCCTGAGAGCCTCGCCGAAGCTTCCCGGTAGAGGGCATCCCAGGGAGCGTGGGCCGCCACGCGCCGCCTGAGAGCCTCGCCGAGGCTTCCCGGTCGAGGGCATCCCAGGGAGCGTGGGCCACCACGTGCCACCTAAGAGCCTTGCCGTGGGTAATGCAGCAACGACTGTGTTCAGGAAAACCGGCTCTGAGTAGCTCGAAGAGTATATAAGATGTATCCAGCCAGCTAGACGGCCGACACGTGCGGAGTGTATATGATATTTTCAGATTTTAAATACGCGCTGCGTAAATGAGACATATTCCGGAAGCCAGACCATACATATAGAGAGCGTCTGAGCCATATCCAGAGGGCCAGAGGCATCGCGGGTGCATAATATATCATTCGGAGAAAACAAACCATGCACCATCAAGGGTAGATTTGAAATAAGTCTTCCGGCAGATTAACAGACCGTTGGGGTCAGCCGTCTAGGGGTTCGTACTCCTTAGAGGGCGTCAATCATCGGAGCCCGGCGGGGTCTCCCATCTCTGCTTCCGATCAGGCTATTGGTGTACCTTCTTCTAGCACCAAATTTAATCCCGTCGCGAAGCAGGGTGGCGGCCCTGCGGGCCAGATGGCCTCCCGTGGAGCACGAACCGATGAGGTGTCGGAGAGCTGACCGCACCTTGACATGTCCCTGCAAAATGTCAACCGTCAGCAAACCCGCCGGGGAAATCCCCGGTTAGACACTCCGACGGTCAAGTCAGTATCCGCAGGCATAGTAGGGAAACTGAATTGAGATGGGGCAAGAGATGCGAGAACTTGCGCGCGTGTACCTGCAGTAGAGGGTGTGTCAAGCTTATATAACCGGGGGAGCTGACAACCCTTGTTCGTATCGACGAGACAAGAGTGTGGTAGCTTTCAGCCGGTATGGAACACTGCGGAAAGGAGTGGCATGGCGCGGGGTGCTCGACCAGTACGAGAGTACTGAGTGCGCTGTACGAGGGTACTGGATGGGCGGATTAACCATGTAGAGATGTCAGAGATGGATAAGGCATGACTGCATGAGGAACCCCGTTAGCAGGGTCGTACCCTGGATGTAATAATGTGCAGGGGCATAAGGGCTGGATAGCCTGTACCCTAAGCGCCGACAGGCGGGTCCGAGTACTGGGAGTCGGGTCGGGTAAGGACCAGTGAGCGTGGGCAGCCACGCGTCCGACTGGTAGAGCGGGGGCGCAGGGTATGCCCTGTGTCAGGGGTTTACCGAGGGATGCCTGACTGTGTGACTGTGGCGCTCGACCCCGCTCTAGGTCGGGGTAGGGTCGAGGAGTACGGACAACCAGGAGTTTGTCTAGTTGGATGGTAGGAGGACGACTCGGCCGCCCTTGTCGGTGGCCCGCTGGACCCCAACCTCCCTCCTTTCTTTGAAGGGGCTTACGGGCGCTACTTGTCAATTCTGCTGCAGATCTGTCTACCAAGCATTCGTGGCGCTAGGTTAGCCGGTGGATCCGGCCTATGCCTCTACCAGTGGGCAAGGCCAGGATCAAAGTACTTACAAAATCGAAGAGAACTATCAGAGAACCTTGAGGATTGGGAGTTAGATTACCCCAATAGGTTCCCGCTTAAAGATCTCTATAGAGCGACCAAAGGTTTTAAAGAAACTAAGGTCCTTGGCTCAGGAGGTTTTGGTAAAGTCTACAAAGGGACCTTGTGGCGCACCCAAAAACAAGTGGCTATAAAAAAAGATATCAGATACCTCTAGCCAAGGTGTGAGGGAGTTCATTGCGGAGCTCTCTAGTTTAGGCCAAATGAGGCATCGGAACATCGTGCAGCTCCTAGGATGGTGCAAGCGAAATGAGGACCTCCTCCTCGTCTACGACTACATGCCCAACGGAAGCCTCGACACCTACCTCTTTCATGACAATAGGAGCACCAACTTGAGCTGGAACCAGAGATTCAAGATTCTGAAGGATATCGCATTTGGGCTGGTTTACTTGCACGAAGAATGGGAGCAAGTGGTAATTCATAGAGATGTCAAGTCCAGCAACATACTACTAGATGCTGAGTTCAACGGAAGGCTGGGTGATTTTGGCCTTGCTAGGCTACACGAGCATGGAAAGAACCCCCACACCACCCACATTGTGGGGACTGTGGGCTACATTTCCCCTGAGTTATCGCATACCGGTAAGGCCACAACCGGATCAGATGTGTTTGCTTATGGCATATTGCTCTTCGAGGTGGCTTGTGGCCGGAGGCCGATAGAACACACTGCGCCATCAACGCAGGTGGTTCTAATTGATTGGGTGCGAGAGTGCCACACCATGAACAAACTGTAAAAAATAAATCTTATGTTGAGAGATCTTCATAAACAATCTTAATCTCTATTCAACTCTTAAGAAATAATAAGCATGATGATTAACCAAAGTTGCGGAAGCGTACCGGAATCCATTGCTTGCAATCGATCCTCGGAGATGATCTTCAATCTGCAGATTTCCTTAGGTTTCCGAAGAGTTTTGTCGATGGGAAACAAAACAAAAGCATTGTCTGCAAACTAGGACCATAACCTCCTATTTATAGAATCCAAAGGTTGCCTTTTTCTAATTTGGCCCCTCAACAAATTAGAATTAGCACATGGTATCCACAATGTTTTATTCATAACAATTAAGCCCTTAAGTCAAATTACATAATTCCAAAATTTAGATCACAATATTTTTGACTTATTTAATTGATGACATACAACATTTATAATTTACAATTATGACCCTAAAATTCTAACAATCTCCCACTGGGTCATATGCGTAAACTTATAAATGTGTTAACCTTAGTGAGCTCAAAACTTTTGTCATCATAACCATAGGGCTTCCTTAACAATCTCGTCCATTAATTATATAGACATAAGATCAATGCAGTCTTTGTTGTATCTTTCACAACTAAACCATCAATGGTCACATATATCAATACAATCAAATGACATAGATCAATTATGAAATTGTGGCATGAAAATTACATGCAAGGTGATCTATTCATGTCAATTTTCAACTGGTCCTCCTTAACCAAAGTGAGATCAAAACTTTAACTTTAGTTATACAAAGTGGAATGAAGTAAACATTAAACTTTATATCTGATCAGAAAATCTCTAAATACATAAGTTTCAGAGACATAACCAATCATATATAGAAAACAGATATAGTACAAACTCCCACTGAATCTAAATTTTACCAAACTGAATAACACCCATATAAGTGGTATGCTTATAAAAGACATTGGGTGGTAGACCTTTCGTCAAAGGATCTGCTATCATAGAGTTTGTACCTATGTGTTCTATCAAAATCTGTCCACTTTGTACTCTTTCTTTCACAACAAGGAACTTGATATCGATGTGCTTCGATTTTGTCAAGCTCCTATTGTTGTTGGAATACAATACAGCTGATCTATTGTCACAAAATAACTTCAGTGGTTTTTCAACCCTTCCCAAAATGCGCAGCCCAGAGACAATATTTTTCAGCCATATTCCATGATTAGATGCCTCATAACATGCTATAAACTCTGCTGCCATGGTGGAAGAAGCTGTCAATGCCTGTTTGGCACTTCTCCAAGAGATAGCTTCGCCAGCCAATAGAAAAACATAGCCTAAAGTGGATCTCATGCTATCTTGGCATCCAGCAAAATCAGAGTTAGAATATCCCACGATCTCAAGAGTATCTGATCTCTTATATGTGAGCATGTAATCACTAGTTCTCTTTAAATATCTCATTACCCTCTTTGCTGCTTTCCAATGATCCATTCCTGGGTTGCTTAAATATCTGCCCAACATTCCAACAATGTACGCAATATCCGGACGCGTACAAACTTGAGCATACATAAGACTTCCTACTGCCGAAGCAAAGGGAATCTTTTGCATTTCTTGAGTCTCGAGGCTTCCTTTAGGGCATTGTTTGAGACTAAACTTATCTCCTTTAGCGACTGGGGTGTTTCCTGGTTTGCAATCTTGCATGCCAAATCTTTTAAGTACTTTATCGATATAGTTCTTTTGTGATAATCCAAGAACGCCTTGAGAACGATCTCGGTGTATTTGGATTCCTAATACAAAAGATGCGTTACCAAGATCTTTCATTTCAAAATATCTGGATAGAAATCTCTTGGTATCGTTTAACATACCTATATCATTTGTGGCAAGCAAAATGTCATCAACATATAAAATCAGGAAAATATGTTTGCTCCCACTGAACTTATGATACACACAATCATCTACCACATTCACCTCAAATCCAAATGAGATGATTATTTGATGAAATTTATGGTACCATTGACGAGACGCTTGCTTTAACCCATAGATGGACTTCTTAAGTTTGCAAACCATACTCTTTGGATCTCCCGATACAAAGTATTCTGGTTGCACCATATAAATTGTTTCCTCAATGTCTCCATTGAGAAAAGCTGTCTTGACATCCATCTGATGGAGTTCCATATCAAAGTGTGCAACAAGTGCCATGATTGTCCTAAAAGAGTCTTTCGTTGAAACCGGAGAAAAAGTCTCTTTATAGTCAATTCCATATTTTTGAGTATAACATTTAGCAACAAGACGTGCCTTATATCTTTCCACATTACCGTTTGAATCCCGTTTAGTTTTAAAAATCCATTTACAACCAATGGGTTTCACACTTTCTGGTAACATGACAAGTTCCTAAACATTATTGTCTTGCATTGATTTATACTCTTCATTCATTGCCTCAATCCATTTTTGAGAATTTGAATCTTGCATGGCTTAACGAAAGTTGATTGGATCATCCTCCGCCATGTCATCATTTTCCTCATGTTCTTGAAGTAGTACTATGTAATCATCTGAAATAGCACTCCTCCTTTCTCTAGTGGATCTACGTAAAGGCACTTGTTCTTCATGCATTGGTTCTTGAGGTTGTTGAGTTTGTTCTTCTGGGAGTTGACTGACAATGTCTTGTTGTTCTTGTATTGCATCTTGATCACTAACAGGAATAATATCCTGATCATTATCAGAAGCAATCATAGGAATATAAACCATTTCCTCTTGAAGAGTAGTAGGAATACATTCCTCCTCAAAGACAATGTCAGATACCTTATTCTTCCCCCAAATCAATATCCTCAAAGAACTTTGCAGTTCCCGTCTCAAGATAGTCCGTGTTTTGGGATTATAAACTTATAGCCCTTGATCACTCAGAAATCTAATAAAGTAGCTACTTACTGTTCTAGAGTCTAATTTCTTTTCATGTGGCATGTATGGTCTAGCCTCAGCTGGAATCCCCAAACATGAAATGTTTTAAACTGGCTTTCGCTTTGTCCAAAGCTCAAAAGGTGTTTTAGTAGCTGCTTTTGTGGGTACTCGATTTAGAATGTAAGCTGCTGTCTTTAATGCTTCTCCCCAGAGTGATGTTGGTAAATTGAATGGCTAACCATACTCCTTACCATATCCTAAGAGTCGATTTCGTCGTTCAGCTACACCATTCATGCTTGGAGAGCCTGGCATGGTGTACTGTGGGACGATTCCACACTCTCTAGGTATTGAGCAAAAGGTCCTGACGTTGTTCACCTGAACCGTCATATCTACCGTAATATTCACCACCACATCAGATTTGACTTTCTTAATTCTTTTGTCGAGTTGGTTTTCGACTTCAACCTTAAATGATTTGA
>JAGFNQ010003259.1:99168-149812 GCA_024364735.1 Boesenbergia rotunda | reverse complement strand
ATGGTTGTCCAATCAGTTCAATATAAAAGACTTGGGAGAAGCAGGACACATCCTTGGGATCAGGTCATAAGGGATCGCCAGAAAAGGATGTTGTGTTTATCCGGAGCTTCATACGTAGACACTGTCCTGCCTCGTTTTAGCATGGAAAACTCCAAGAAAGGGTTTCTACCTTTTAGGCATAGAGTTCCTCTATCTAAGGAGATGTGTCCGAAAACATTAAAGGAGATAAAGGAGATGAAGGCAATTTCTTATGCATCGGTAGTAGGAAGCCTCATGTATGCTATGTTATGCACGAGACCAGATATCTGCTTTGCCGTGAGCATGATTAGCAGATATCAGAGTAACCCTGGATAGGGACTTTGGACTGCGATAAAGCATATACTAAAGTACCTGAGACGCACTAGGGACTATATGCTGGTTTACCAGGTAGACCAATTAATCCCTGTGGGTTATACGGATTCAGATTTCCAATCGGACAGGGACAAAAGTAAGTCTACCTCAGGGTTTATGTTTACTTTAGGAGGTGGAGCCATAGTATGGAGGAGTGTCAAGCAGAAATGCTTGGCGGACTCCACTATGGAAGCTGAGTATGTGGCAGCCTCAGAGATAGCCAAGGAAGTTGTATGGCTCAGGAACTTGATGATGGACTTGAATGTGATTCCTGGTTTGCCCAGATCTATCACAATCTATACTGATAACAGTGGTGCAGTTGCAAACTCGAAGGAATCACGAGCCCATAAGGCGAGTAAACACATAGAGCGCAAGTACCACCTGATACGAGAAATCGTAAAGCGAGAAGAAGTAGCTATCGTCAAGATTGCATCGGAGGACAACCTAGCAAATCCTTTCACTAAGGCCCTTTCGGCGAGAGCTTTTGATCGGCATGTGGAGGATATGGGAGTCAGATGTATAGCACTGGGAGGACAGCAGAGTCTTTGAGTATAAGTGGGAGATTGTTAGGATGTATACTAAAAGACTTATTTTTTTTATGATCATCTATATTTTGAAAGAGAATCACAACAACACAATTACATGTTTATATAGTATATGCATAATCGTCTGATACTTTGCATTGTATATAATATGGTGTGTGGTGACTCACAGAAGATCATGTTATCAATCTCTTGCATAGTATAAGTAGAGGCTCACAACCGAGATAGAGTTGGATAAACCATCGGGATGGTTATAGTGTAATTAGGTGAGATTTATCTTAACCATAGAATTACACTAGTGTGTTTTGTGTGCATTGAGTAGGACCAAAATAGAGGTGATCCAATTTGTACTGACTTTATAATTAGATCGGACCTCAGTTTATTATGTAGTAAAATCTCTAAATCCCGATATAATAACGAGCACGTGTACTTAGTATTTTATTTCTTTGATTTACCAATGGGCGAGATTTATTCTGTTAAATCGATAGACTCAGAAGTTGGGAAATAATATTATGTACATGGTGTGTCATTGATTATTGATGAAATCCATGTCCTGGTGAGTCAAGATGATGATGCCCCCTTGATGAGCTCATAAGGTTCATCATGTTAAACCCTACAAGTGAATTTGATCCAACATAATGATAAGGATGAGTGGTACTAGTCAAGGAGTTAGAGGTTGATTAATTAAAATTATCAGTAATTTAAATTAATCGACGGGCATTCGATATCTTAAACATGGGGAGATGGATGTACTCATAATAGGTGGAGCTCATATGAAAATATGGGGGTTGGTGAGAAAGTTCAATGGAGATCCTTTAGTGGAATGGATCTTCATTAATGGATCGGATTTGGATCCATTAGCGGCCCAAGACCCAACTCTTCCTCATGATCCTTATCGTAGCCCTATATATATTCCATGGAATCATAAAACCAAGGTTAATCCAATTATTCATCCACCCTAAGCCTCTTCCCTTTCTCTCTCTCTCCCTTCTCTCTCCTAGGTCACGGCGGCAAAGGAGAAGGGTTTCACCTTCTTCCCTTTTTCTTCTCCTTTCCTCAACCTCACGGTGGGTAGCCACTACGTGACAAAGGGGGACTTTTCTTCTCCCTTTTGTGGTGTGCGGCGAGGGAGGGAAGAGAGTCGGCGGCCGGCGCAAGGAGAGGAGGCGACGGGCAGGTGCTTGGAGTGCTCGACCGGGTGCTAGGGAGAAGAGAGGAAGAGAGATCTTCCTTGTGTGCTTTGTTCCATGTGATAGGAAGAAGTAGAAGAGGCCGGAGAGGGTGGAGGTGAAGGAGAAAAGCTTTCCTCTTCATCTTCTTCTTCTTGGTGAGGGCGGCGGTGAACCCTAATGCTAGGGTTTTGATTGGCGCGTGGAGAAGCGGTTAATTGGAGGCCCTTGGTGATTCCGATTCTTGGTAGAGCGTCGCCCACACGACGTCCTAGAAGGGAGGGTCATACGGTAGAAGACTGTAAGGTAAAGAGAGGTATATTTCTCTCTTGGCTCCTTCTTTATTTCTATCATTTCATGTGAAGCATTAATTGATTATCATGTTTAATTAATTGTTTAATTAATGTTTGATAATTAATTATTGGACCCCAAAAATAAATACAAAAACTGGCGATCCGCTCGTCGTCTTTTCCGCGGTCAATCAGTTAGGCGAGTTACAAGGCTCGATCTTTGAGATTGGCTATGTTGTAACTCGAATTGATTGATACGATGACGAGACGGTTGTTTGGGAGATAGGATTACATTCGGATTAATTTTTTAATCCGTAGACATGGAGAGATCTCTCAAGGATGACCAGGTATTCACTTAGGAACCCCGCCAAGCCATACCACCAACCAACAATTGGCCACCAAGTGGTCCAGTTCCTCCCTTGTCAGGACAATGGCTTGTCCCTCCGACCCTGCCATCGGTGCTCTTTCAGGTGCTTTACTGGTTTTCCACAGATGGCATCAAACTTGTTCCGGAAGGAATCGACGTTGATAGCCAGTCACCGAGGTTCCGCCCACGTGGATACTAACAGGAGGGTAGGAACTTTGCGCCCTGCGAGATCAATACAAGCGTTAGGGGAACACGCCGGAGGTTGTCCGGCGGAGCCCACTCTGACGCTCAAGTCAGTGTCTCGATGGAGAAAAAGAGAAAGCAACAAGACTGTATGAGTTGTAGAGAGTTCGTCCCCCTTACCGGAGGGGTTGTACTACCTTTTATACCTGTGGCGGCCACCTTGGCGCGTCCCCATGATCTATACCACATCCCCCCTTCGGCGATTATTGGATAGCCTTTGAAACGGTCCACGCCGTCATTACTTGTTTCGGCCCGTTGCGACATTTAAGAATCATGATGACTCCGCGTTAGTGGGGATGCTTATCCATAGATCCGAGAAAAGAGGGGGATCGTTACTTGAGGTCGAATGTTACTTGGGCTCCGCTTCCCCGAGGTGATCTCGTGGTCTTTTGGCCCGGGTGCTCGCGGGCGCTGTAATTCCACAAAGTGGTCTCGGGACCTGATCCCGGGAGGAGTTTCTGGTTTGACTTTCCAGGGCATGTCACCCGAAGGGGCCCTGGAGTCTCTTCTTCCCGAGAGTATCCCGAAAGCTCTGAAAGAGGAGTCGCTTAGACTCGTCCCGTTTTGCCACGCAGCTTCTTCATCCACGTGCCCGCCACAGACTATTCAACCCCATCACAGAGTTTTTGGTATTTTCGACATTTCAACGACTTTTCGTCAATTTACACTAATATTATTCAAATATAGAAGCCCGATGTCATTTTCTAGAAATATGAATATCACAATGCAGTTTTTTTTGAAAGAATGAAAATTGGGATATAGTTTTCTATAAGTAGAAGGATCGGGATATAATTTTTTAAAAATATGAAGATTGAGATATATTTTCTTTAAATTATAGGAAATCGAAATATAATTCCCTTAAAACCAACTATAGAATAAAGATGATTAATCGATCGTTAAATGAACAGAGGATGACATGAGTTTTTCTCTTCAAAGATATATATTCATTGGTGATCCCGGGTCAGCTTGCGTGTGACCTGGCCCAGCAGCCTAGCGCCCAGTCAGAGGAAAGATGGTTAGGGGGTTGGATAAGCCCGTTAGGTGGGGCAAGCAGGCTTGGACCCCCGGGCTCCTGTCTCATAGGCCCTCAGCTGGCCTCGCTACTTAGTGCCCCAGTCAGCACCCTCATAGGCCCTCAGCCGGCCTCGTTACTCAGTACCCCAGTCGGCACCCTCATAGGCCCTCAGCTGGCCTCGCTACTCAGTGCCCCAGTCGGCACCCTCATAGGCCCTCAGTCGGCCTCGTTGCTTAGTGCCCCAGTCGGCACCCTCATAGGCCCTCAACTGGCCTCGCTACTCAGTGCCCCAGTCGGCACAACCACTCCCTGACATCGGACTACTAGAGGTTGTACGAGGTCGGTGTAGGACCAAGGCCACCCTGGCCCCCAGAAGCGGATATCTCGCCGAGGTATTGATCTTCCTGCCACAACTTGTCCCCCCGTACCTCGACCACATGCTTTTGTGTCAGGTCGAGCGGCGCCCAACGGCGCCAACCCTTAAGTTGACAGTACTCCTTTCCTTAATCCATCATGTGCCACTCTACCCTGCCACCCCTGGACATGCATTACCCTGTACTCGCTCTATGACAACGGGTGGCAGGCGGGACAGGACCTGTCAGCTTCCCCGGCTATATATACCTTCTCACTCTGCATTTCCCAGGTACGCGCGATAGTGCAATTTTCATACTGTTCCATTGCTTTTCATCGCCTTCGTCATACACTGACTTGATCGTCGAAGTGCCTGGCCGGGGACTTTTCCCGGCGGATTCTAACGGTCCTTGTCTTGCAGGTCAGGGACGACCCCGCTCGTTAAGCCGCCTCAGCAACCTCGCCTTCCCCGGAGGCACACTCAGCTGTAAGGGCATCCGACTCACTTCGCGACAGGATCAAATTTGGCGCTAGAAGGAGGGACACCAGTAGCCTGATCGAAAGTGGAGATGGCTGACCCCAACCAGATAACTGTGGAGGTCTCTCGTGAGGAGTACGAGGCGTTGATGGTCAGGCGAGCTCAGCAAAGGGCTTCTCAAAGGCCCTCGCAAGCTGATAGCCAGGGGCCTCAAGGCCAAGAGCCAGTTGCACGTCGGACTTCGGGAGGACTGTTAGTGAGAGCCCTAGAGCCAATCATATGATGATTACTTTTTGGACTCATTGTATCATATTCTTGTATATATATTTCTTATATATAAAGGCATTTCTTATAGTTATTGTACTTATGTGTGTTGGTGCCAAATAACTTAGTATAATAACGTCCTTGAGTAGAAGGTTCTTATCTATATCAATCGATTAGTTGAATCGATAGTGAGATGATATAGAGAACACTACTCTTAATTATTCCTAGTCAAGTATTAACATTCAAGGACAATGTTAATGCATAGAGACTAGCATGTAGGTCAACATGATGACTTGATCTCACAAGTCATGGATATGAGATATCAAGTTGACACATGGGTATACATTAGAGAATGTATACTGAATGGCCCGCCATGAGAAAGTATCATGGATCGTTATATGAGTGTCATATACTTTCTCATGTGACTGTTAGTATGACTATAGTCCTAGACCTGAAGTTATCATAGTTCCCTACATAAGGAGTTACGTACTTTGGCTTCGTCAAACGTCACCCGTAACTGGGTGAACTATAAAGGCGATTACTGGGTTTGTAACAAATTATGCGGAGGGATGTGAGTAACGTAGATGAGATCTATCCCTCCTATATGACGGGAGTGATATCTTCGTTCTTGATAGAGTAAGACCACTAAGTGCATGGTCATGCCCAAATAAAGCAATATTAGATATTGAGCTTATTTGATTATAGTGAGTCTACTTGGAGATCAAGACATATAGATTAATTTGAGGATGACACGGTCTATGCCTCATGAAAGATCAATCTAGATATCGAGGATAGAAGGACGTTGTCACATATTGTGATGGTCACAATTATTAGTCACAATGGTGATGTTGGATCTCGACATTCTTGTAACTTGGGTAGCAATGATGTGTTGCTAGATACCTCTCATTGCTTATGTCCTTAAATAGGTTTAAGGGCATTGCCAACGTTACAAGAACCTATAGGGTCACACACATAGAGCAATAGATGGAGAATAAGTCCATATGATGGACCGAGAGTAATGAAGTCAAAGTTTGACTTTGGCTAAATATGGAAAGTCCATAAAAGGCAAGTTTGACTTGACTCAAATTAGACAACTTGAGTTGGACTCGAGTTTGATCCAAGTGTTGGATGAATCTAATCATGGGAGAATAATGAAGTCAAAGTTTGACTTTGGCTAAATATGGAAAGTCCATAAGAGGCAAGTTTGACTTGACTCAAGCCACATCACCTTGACTTGACCAAGTGATGACTTGGCATCATCATCAAGGCTAAGTAACCTCCCCATTTGAATTTTGAATTCAAATAGGGGGTTACCCAAGGTGGTGGCCGGCCACTTAATGGCCAATAATGGCCATTAAGTGGCCGGCCACTTAAACACACAAAAGGAGTTTTTTTGTGTGTGTGATTGATTCTTCTCCTCACTTGGTTTTGTTTTGTTTTGCTCTCCCTCTCCTCTCATCTTGCCGAGACCCCAAGTAGTGCTAGCACACTTTTGGGCTCTCCTCTCCACTCTCTTGCTTGTGTGGATAATTCTAGAGGGTTGCTACTTTGCATCCTTGAGATCCGACACCAACCGAGGAGCGAGCGGGAATTGCGGGGCACGCATCGAAGGTAGTTTTCTCTTCTCTAATAGATCTAGGTTGTAGATCGGTTTTGAAGCATGTAAACGAGCACTCGTAAATTTTTGAAATGGTTTTCTTCGCTCGGATCCTTTCTATTGGGGCTTTCGGGGTTTCCGCGACGCGAAAAAGCGGTTTTCGCGGCCCGAAAAACCCTACAAGGACAAGGTAGGCCCGCCCGGCCTGAGGTTGGCTCTGCACCTCCCCCTGTGGCGGTCCCTAGGGAACAAGGCTGTGAGGCCCACTCGATGTCGGCAGAGGCGTCGGTTTCTAACCCGGTGCGTGGAAGGCGACCGGATAAGGGAAAGGCTCTGGCTAACCCTGCTTCAACCATGCTGGTACGTAGTCCGTTCGTCACCTGGATTTTAGAGGATCCTGTGCCTCGTCACCTTCGTTTCTTCACCGTCCCTGAGTACGCGGGAACCACGGACCCGGAGGAGCACGTGATGAAGTTCGAGAGCGCATCTCTGCTTCATCAATACCCGGAAGGCGTTAAGTGTCAGGCCTTCCTGACCACACTCTCTGGCGCGACCCAGAGATGGTTCGGTCGACTCCCTGAGGGGTCGATCACTAACTTTGAGGGGTCAAACGGGTGTTCCTGCACCACTTCGCTAGCAGCCGACGACACCACAAGACGAGCCTTAATTTGTTCGCCCTAAAGCAGGGGTCGAAGGAGACCCTTAGGGCTTACATCAAAAGGTTCAATGACATGGAGATGGACGTGCCAACGGCCACTCAGGGGGTCATGGTTAGTGCGTTCTCCCAGGGCCTGCAGGATGGGGAGTTTTTCCGTTCGTTGATCAGGAAACCCCCGAAGGACTTCGACAGCCTTCTCGGCAAGGCTGACAAATATATTAACGTGGAGGAGGCACAGCCCGCACGGAGGAGGGAAGTAGCCAACCCGGCACCCGTTCCCCCAGTCCATGGTCCTAGGCCCTCAGGAGGACCTATGCGTAGCCCGCGGGGCCCCGCCGAGCCCGCAGGCATGGAACGGTGCCACGTGCAGCAGGTGGCCCAGGGATGCTTCCCCACCCGATGGAGGCCCTACTGCACTTTCCACCAGAGTCACGGCCATGTCACCGAGGAGTCCCGTCAAGCTGGTAGGGGTCGGGCCCCCGCCCCCAGAGGACGAGGGCGGCAAACACCTCCTGGGCGAGGGGCAGGTCGAGGTGGCCCGAACGCCGACTCAGTGGTTGAAGAGCTGTGGGAGAATCCCCCGGCTGCTCGCAATCTATTCCCCCAAGGGAACCGAGCGGGGGACGAGGAGACAGAAGAAGAGGCAATCAACAAAATGTCATCCGAGGAGGTGTGCATGTCATCGCGGGTGGACCAACAGGAGGAGATTCCCATCGGGCCCGGAAGGCCCAAGTGCGCCGACTGGAGATCCATCAAGTTGGCACTAGTCTGGCCCTGGCCGAAGGGCCACAAATTAGCTTCGGGCCCCAAGATCTTCAGGGGATGGAGGTCCCTCACGATGACGCGCTGGTCATCACCGCCGTCATCGCCAATTATCAAGTCCACCGCACCATCGTGGATACCGGCAGCTCGGTCAACATACTCTATAAGAGGGCATTTGACCAGCTCCAGATTGAAAGGTCCCAGTTGGAGCTAGTGGCGACCCCACTATTTGGCTTCATAGGGAACCTGATGCAGCCTATTGGCCAAATTCGATTGGTCATATCCCTAGGCGAAGAGCCGTTGAAAAGGACTCGGTGGTCCACCTTCTTGGTGGTGGATCCCCCTTCTTCCTACAACGCCATTCTGGGCTGACCTGCCCTCAATGTGTAACGACCCGAAAAATTCTCTTAATATTTTCTTAAAATATTAAGCATGTCTAGATAATTTTCTGAGGAACCTAGAAATATTAATGCAAACTTTGGCCTAGAAAATCCATGTTTTCTCATTTACATTGGGAAAAAGGGCACTAATGGGCCTTATATGGGCTTTTTAGTACCATAATTATTGGTGGATTTTAGGTGAAAATGTATATATATATAAAGGGATTTTAATGATAAATATTAACATAATTATGGGGGAATTTTTAAGGGATTTTCGAAAATACTAAGAAAAATAAAATAAAATAAGTGGAAAAAAATTGTGCATCTACCAAGGATTGAACCTTGGACCTCTTGTACAACCATGTATGCTCTAACCAACTCACCTAGCAAGGGAATGTTATGGAGGAATGAAGTCGATATTGGTTAAGGCTTAGAAGAAGATGAAGGGTCATGGAGAGACTCTTCATTTACCTCCTTAATGAGTTATAAAGAGGGGGGTTTGGGAGTTACCTTCTCCTTCCATCACTTTGCATTTTCTTCCTCCTCCTTCCCTCATCCTAGCCGAACACCACAAGGAGGATGTTCCTTGGAAAAGCTTCACAAGAGGGTCTCATCTCCAAGATCTAAAGGCTTCCCAAGGTTTCAAGGGCTAGAGGTAACTTAAGGTCCAAGGAGTTCTTTTGATTCTCTATAATCAAGGTGAAAAATCAAGAAACCCAAGGTAAGACTCCCTCACCTGTGGTATAATAGTTCCTTATGTTTTAGCATGATTTATTGGTTGGTTTTTGGGACTTGATGTTGAAAGAAACAAAACCAAGCACCCTAGAGACCCTATGAGTTTCGGCCACTAGGTTTTAGGGTCCATGATGATGCTAAAAATCTTGATAATGTTGTTTAATGTACTCTTATGATGTTTAGAGATTAAATATAATTTTTGAGAATTTTTGGGGTACCCTAGGATACCCTAGGGTTTCGGCCAACAATAAGACTCCATGGGTAGGGTTGGGTCTAAAACCTCAAGTATGTGTTTTATGTATTATCATGATATAAGGGAGATGGAGGGTGTTTATGTGAATGTTTCACATGTCCTAGAGACCCTATAGGTTTCGGCCAAGTACCCTAATAGGGTGGAAAGTTAGGACTTATTTCAAGTAAGGGCCCCAATGGCCCTATGGTAAGGTATGGTTGGTGTTTAACAATTGATTTGGGGTTTTAATGGAATTTTTTTCCATGCCCCCATGGCCTTGAAGTTTCGGCCAAGAGCAAGACTAGGGTTAAAGGATTAGGGTTGGCCTTAATTATGGAATCAAATGGTTCCTATGGCCTAGTATGTATGTATGGGATGTTGTTTGGGAAATTATGTGAAGTTTCATGGACCTATGGTTTCCTTGGGGCTTTCGGCCAAGGACCTAACCTAGGGTTAGGGTTGGGTTAAACCTACAAAGATGCTTGTGTATAGGTTACCAAGAGGTATGTTTAAGTAAGATGGAAGAAGTTCTATGTTAACCAAACTCTTAGTTTATATGTCATGAATTATATGTTAGGTCATAAATGTTTAGACATGTGCCATGATTTACGAATGATATGTATGTATGCCATGTTTTATGAATGATATGTCATGTTTTATGAATGATATGCATGTATGTCATGTCTTATGAATGATACGTATGTATGCCATGTTTATGAATAATATGTATGTATGCCATGTCTCATAATGGATATGTAGGTATGCCATGTTTTATGAATGAGATGTAGGTAGGCCATGATTTATGAATAATTTGTATGTATGCCATGCTTTATGAACGATGTGTACATATGCCATGTTTAAGAATGAAAATGAAGAATGAGGTTAAAGTTCATGCCTTTAAGGCATAACGATGATGTTAAGTATGATGAATGAATGAATATGCTATGAATGATGATGAATGAAAAAGCATGTGAAAGCATTTTTATTTTATTTTATGGGCTTGTACCGGACCTAAGTAAGGTCCACGGTTCTGGACTACCGATGAAGCTGTCCACGGTTTGGGACTACCGATGAAGCTGTCCTTACGGTTCGGGACTACCGATGAAGCTGTCCTTACCCTAGTAGGTCGAGATTAGCTACCTCGTATTTACTTAGGGATGCGCGCATATGATGTATGAATGTGGTGCAAGCCAGGGCCCAATGAATGTTATGATTATGTTAAAGTATTTAAAAGCGTGTTTTAAAGATTAAGCATCCTTATATATATATGCACAATTGCCACATGCATCCATCCATGTTATGCATTATATCTATGATAAGACTAGTATGCAAAGCAAGTTTATGCAAGGTATGTTTATGCAAATGATTTAATTATGTTTATGCTAAGTTAGGATGCCATGATTTTATTTATGTTCATGCTAGTTTAGGATGCCATGATTTAATTATGTTTATGCTAAGTTAGGATGCCGTGATTTTTATTTATGTTCATGCTAGTTTAGGATGCCATGATTTAATTATGTTTATGCTAAGTTAGGATGCCATGATTTTTATTTATGCCCATGCTAATTTTTGAAGCCATGATTTAATTAGATTTGTGCTAAGTTAGGACGCTATGATTTTATTTAGGTTCATGCTAAGAATGTTTATGAGGTTATGCTTTTATGTTTATATTTATGCCATGCTATGAATGTTTACGATGTTTATGTGTATGCCAAGTATTATGCCATGCCATGAATGTTTTTATGTTTATGTTTATGACATGCTATGAACGTTTACGATGTTTATGTGTATGCCAAGTATTATGTCATGCCATGAATGTTTTTATGTTTATGTTTATGTCATGCTACGAATGTGATTAAGTTATGTTCATGCCATGGCGAATGTATGCTAACTGAGCATAAGGCTTATGTTCTAAGTAAAGCACTAAGTATGTTGATGTTTCATGTGCTCATGATTAAGTGATGAATGGTTTTAGTGAGTAGGAAAGAGTCTTACTAAGCATGTGTGCTTATAGTCTTATTTCCTTATACCGCAGATCACGCAAGGGGACAGTAAGGAAGCAGCAGGAGGGCAATAAAGCATGTGTGTGATAGTGACTTGGCCAAGAGACCATATGTTTGCTCGTCTTATGATAGAACTTTACCTTTTCTATTATGTGCTTGAATGTGAGTCTATGACATGATGCTAAGAATGACATGACGCTAAGTATGACATGATGCTAAGTATGACATGATGCTAAGTAGGATATGATATGATGCTAAGTATAAAGTTAATATGCCAAGTTCCCATGTTATGATATTAGGAATGGTAGTAAGTGCATGTAGGTGTAAGTTAAAGGTTTCCGCTGCATTATGATGTCTACATGCCCTAAGTATGTTAACGTAACGCCGCTTAATGAAAAAAAAAATGCGGGCGCTACACAATGAGTTCCGGGTTGTCGCCTCCACTTTCTACCTGAAGGTTAAATTCCCGGTCGGAGACCAGGTAGGGGAAGTCAGGGGCGACCAGAAGGTCGCCCGGAGGTGTTACGTGGACGACATTCACGTGGAAAGTCGCAAGGCTTCACGTCCTTTCCCTGATTGCAACATCGTCCAAGCTTCTCCTTGGTCTGAGTTGCATGAAGACAAAGAGGAGGTACAACTCCTCCCCGATCGGGAGGAATCCCGAGTAAGGATCGTCGAGGGACTGCCAGAAGAGCTGAAGGAACCCCTGCTGGAGTGCCTGGCTCGGAACCAAGATGTCTTCGCCTGGTCAGTTAAGGAGCTGAAAGGTGTCCGGCCGGAAGTCATAGAACATCACCTCCATGTCTACCCCCACGCTCGGCCCGTAAAGCAAAGGAAGCGGGACTTTAGCACAGCACAGAATAAGGCGATCAGGGCGTAGATCGAGAGGCTGACGGAGGCAGGACACATCAGGGAGGTACAGTTCCCGTCCTAGCTAGCTAATGTGGTGTTGGTACCCAAGCCAGACAACAAGTGGCGAATTTGCATTGACTTTCGGGATCTCAACAAGGCATGCCCGAAAGATTGCTACCCCCTGCCCCGGATTGATCAGATGGTGGACTCGACAGCAGGCAGCGAGTTCATCTCCATGCTGGACGCTTACCAAGGGTATCATCAAGTGCCCCTGGCCGACGAGGACCAAGAAAAAGTCAGCTTCATCACGACAGAAGACACTTACTGCTACACCGTCATGCCATTTGGGTTGAAAAACGATGTGGCCACCTACTGGCGTATTATGAACAGTCTTTTGATCCCAGATCGGGAGAAATGTGGAAGTATATGTTGATGACATCCTCATCAAGTCTGCTTGAGCTGAGGACCTGGTGGCGGATGTCGAAGAAACCTGCCAGACGCTGCGGAGGTATGGGCTCAAGCTGAACCCGACCAAGTGCCTTTTTGGTGCTCGAAGGGGGAAATTCTTAGGCTATATCGTGACCGAGCGGGACATCAAAGCTAACCTGGGCAAGGTCAAGGCTCTACTGTATATGCCCCCGCCTCGGAATCTACAGGAGGCCCAGTGGCTCGTTGGGCGCATCACGGCCCTATCTCGGTTTATCTCCCGATCGGCAGAGCGAAGGTTACCTTTCTTCAAGACCCTCCGCAAAGCTACTAAATTTCAATGGGATGTCGATTGCGACAAGGCCTTCGAAGAACTGAAGACTTACCTCGCTGAGCTGCCTGTATTGGCAAAGCCGGGGGTCGGGGAGACTCTATACGTGTACTTGGCCGCATCAACTGACTCGGTCAGCCTAGTTTTGGTTAAGCAGGAGGTGGCTGAACAGCAGCCTGTGTACTTCTTCACCCATTTATTAAAGGGAGCAGTGTGCCGCTATACGACACTCGAAAGGTTGATATATGTGTTGTTGTTGGGAGCTCGGCGGCTCCATCCTTATTTCTTGGCACACCCTATCGTGGTATTGATGAACAGCAACCTAGGCCGAGTAGACTCAAATCCTGAAGCATCGGGGCGACTGATCAAGTGGACTACCGAGCTGAGTGAATATGATATTCAATACCAGCCTCGGCCAACTATCAAGGCTCAGGCTCCAGCCGACTTCTTGAGTGAGTTGCATACGGAAGAAGTTGAAGAGGCATGGCAGATATATGTGGATGGCTCGTCAGCTCGGTCGGGAAGTGGGATTGGTATTCTGATGGTTTCCCAGAGTGGAGAAAAAATGCATTTATCCGTACGGCTGGAGTATAAGGCTACAAATAATGAGGCCGAGTATGAGACCCTCATAGCGGGGTTGCAGGCCGCCAAGCACGTAGGGGCGGCCCGAGTAACGCTTTACTCGGATTCTCAACTGGTTATGCAGGAAGTGGCAGGACAGTTTGAGGTCAACTGTGACCGACTGCAGGCCTTCATAGAAGCCTATGAGAAGCTTAAGGCCGAGTTCAGAGAAATGCAAGTGAGAAAGATTCCATGGGAAGAAAACTTCAAGGCCGATGAATTGGCTAAACTAGCCAGTTCAGTTGGCTCATGGGTGCTTCCTCAGGCTAGCGGCCCGGCGCTGCTAGTCATGCAAATAGAAACGCAGGCCGATTTGGAGTTAGGAGTCGACTGACGAACCCCGATCATAACATACCTCACCCGGGGAACCTTACCCACCGACCGTGAGGAAGCTCGGTGGCTCAGGAAGCATGTGTCCAGATTCACCATGGTCGGTGACGCCCTTTACAAGAGATCAATTTCTCGACCACTCCTCAAGTGCCTAAGCGAAGAGGATGCCGATTATGTCTTGAGGGAAATTCATTTGAGGATCTGTGGATACCACGCTGGTGCTCGGGCGACGGCTTGGAAGGCAATAATGTCAGGATATTATTGGCTCACTCTGCAGAAAGATGCCAACGAGTTGGTGCGAATCGGAAGCAGCGGCTCGGAAGCAGTGATCCCAGTAGAGGTCGGGTGCGAATCGGACCGGAGGGCAGCATATGATGGTGATAACCCAGAAAGACGGCATCTGGAGCTAGACCAGGTCAACAAAATTCGAGACAAAGCAGCGGCTCGAATGTTCGCGTATAGGCAAAAGATGAAACAGAGGTACGACCGAAGGGTGTTGCCCAAAGCATTTCAAGAGGGCGACCTTGTCTGGAAAAGAATCAAACCTGTGGGAGACGTAAGCAAACTGGAGCCACAATGGGGGGGACCCTTCAAGATTGTTCAAAAGCTATCCTCGGGAGCCTATTACTTAGAAAATGAGAAGGGAAAAAGGTTGGATCGGCCCTGGAGTGTGATCCACCTTCAGCCCTATCGGGTTGCCGAGTGAAAAATGATGATGTAAATGTAAAAACATGCCTGACAGTGAAAGAACATGGTCCTTACCCCAGCTCGCAGATGTACTGGACTCTCGAGCTACTAGCCTGCAGCTCGGCTGCTCAGTAAGACGCGTGGCGTTCCACACTCCCTGAGTCCTGCCCGACTGTGTGTGTTATATTTCCCGCAGCTCGGCTGCTCAGTAAGACGCGTGGCGTCCCACACTCCCTGAGTCCTACCCGACTGTGTGCGCCAATTTCCCGTAGCTCGGCTACTCAGTATGACGCGTGGCATCCCACGCTCCCTGAGTCCTGCCCGACTGTGTGTGCTAATTTCCCGCAGCTCGGCTGCTTAGTAAGACGCATGGCGTCCCACGCTCCCAGAGTCCTGCCCGACTGTGTGCGCCAATTTCCCGCAGCTCGGCTGCTCAGTAAGACGCGTGGCGTCCCACGCTCCCTGAGTCCTGCCCGACTGTGTGTGCTATATTTCCCGCGGCTGGCTGCTCAGTAAGACACGTGAGGTCCCACGCTACCTGAGTCCTGCCCGACCGTATGTGCAAACTCTTGCCTCGCCCACAAGTAATAAGTGGACCGGCTTCCACACCCCAGTGTCTCCGATCGGACGCGCGGCAGCCCATGCTCCTGAGAATCGGCCTGAGTCAGTGGTCCGATGTCCATCTTCTAACATGGCACATTCATCCCTCTACTCAGCCCCTAGCCCGGCACGTGCCAACCCACACCCCTCCTACTTATTACTCCCCCGAGCATGCGAAGTTCTCGAAGTTCTAAGACAAGAACATTCCTCCAACAGATAGCCCACCTGGCTGCCCCACAAGTAGGGGCCAGGCGGAAGCCGGACGGCATGACAAAACCACAAGGCTAGCGGCTCGCCCAGGTTGCTACGAATGGCCCAGCCCAGCAACTTCATTCGATCAACACTCAGGTGCTCTTCTAGGCGCAAATCACTCACTCATACTTGAGTTGTCGATATATTTAAGAGTATCCCGTCTTGACATGGGTAATGTATTAAGTGTTGTGGTCCGAGTGGTCCGCAGGGGCGAAAGACTTGATACCCTCGGAGCCCATAGAAACACATAGTAACTGGAAACTAAGTAGGAAAGTCCTCACTCGGGTTAATAACGCCGCTCGGATTCTTGGCGCGCAAACATTACTAGAAAAAGTAAAGGAAAAGGGTCGTGGGTTATTATCATAGGCGATTACAAAATAGGATGCTTAACTCCTCTCTAGTCAAGAAAGATAAAGAAAGCAGGTCTCGGCAGTAACTGCTCCCAGTTCATGGAGCTCGGCTGGTCTTCTTTGGGGCCTGGCCTTGGAGCAGGGAGTCAGTGTAGCCTTTGAGGTGTCGAATGCGCCACTGAATGACCTTCAGTACAGACGCTTGAACCTCATACTTTTGCTTAAGCTTATCGAGCTTCGCGGCGCTAGCCGCCCGTTCCTCCTCTTTGGCCTTCAGATCGGCCCGTAAAGTGGAGATGAGGTGATGTGCTTCAAAAAGTTACGCCTTGAGCATAGTCCACTCCTCAGAAATCCAAACTGGCGACGCCGCCTGTCAACAAAGGAAGGCAGGAGTCAGAAGCAAAGAAATGAGAAATGAAAGCAGCACCTTTCAGGAGTTAAAGTTTCTCGGGCCGGGCCTAGGTGCTCTCGCCCGAGCAGAGCTTCCAGGCTCTCATCTTGACGGAGCTTTAGACTTCCTATCCAGACCGCTCCTTGAACATGAGTCACTAGCTAGTGCCCAAGGGATGGCGGCATGTGGAGAGACTGGTTCAGGAGCATGCAAGCAATAAGCCTCCCCGGACTGGCATTGGCTGAGATAGGAGGAATCTGATAGTAGCCCCCCTAGCAATAGTCGAGTCAGTATTGCCAGCTGGTCGGCGTACAGAACTACTCTGAGTCGAATGGCGAGGGACAGTATGAACACCTCCCTTCGGATCCCCTGCCGATGCGAGCGCCCGAACCCTCCTCAACGAGGTTGAAGAAGAGGAAGCTCCGGGGGCTATAGCGCTCGGGGAGGCTGCCCCTGTCGCAGGGGGGCAGACATTAACTCCCTTAGCGGAAAAGAACGCTCGAGAGGAGCTTCCCGACTGAGGAGCGGCAAGCTCAGGAGCTGCTGGAGAAAGAGATACCTCGCGGGCAGGCGAAGGAGGAGGGTGTCCCGGATGGGAGGTCACACGGGAAGATGGTGGCACCGCGGCAGTAGCTTCTGCAGAAGCCGGCGCCCGGGCTCGCTTCGCTCGGCGGAGAGGAGCGGGAGTGCTATGTGGAGATGAGAAGATAGCCGAACGAAGCGTATAGCGACGTGGCTCCGATGGTAAGTCACTTATATCGGAGGCTCCCACACGGGAGGCTGGGCATGCCCTCATCGGTTCCTTCCCCTTACGCGAAGTGTCTTCGCGAGGGGAAATGGTGGGTTATTCTGGTCGGAGGAGGTGAATAAGAAGGGAGCATCATCTTGAAAAACTTTTGGTCAACATCCTCCGAGGGAGAGGAGTGCGAATCATCCGAGAGGTCGTAGAGCCCTCTCAAGGAAAAGGCTTCTTCAGAAGAGTCGGTGGACATACTGGAGGATCGACATGAGTTTCGATCCCGCGGGGTCATTCTCGGACGAAAGTGAAGATGGTAGAAGCTGCCTATATAGGGGAAGGGAGAACATCTCGACCGTTAGCAAAAGGCCTCGGTAAACCACAAGATCGGACGGTCAGTCACGCGATGGGAAGGCGTAGAGAAGTGGTAAAGTTGGAGTAAACACGCAAGGGCTGCTCGACGCCTGAGGCACTTATGACCGGTGATGGACGCTTCGCTGCCCGATGCGTCATGTCGACCGAGCCTTGTTCCATCACTCATTAAAGCAGACGTCAGAAATCGAGATACGAATCGCCCTGGGACGGGCATAGAAGGATTCTCATAAACGGGCCAGCTCCCATCAATCTCGGGGCTTTGGGCCTGGCCGGCCGCATGTTGGCCCACGCTCCCTGGTTTTCGACCCAGTCGAACGGCTAAACCCTCGTGGGCGGTGTTGGATCGAGAGAACCGATAGAGGGGGGTGAATATCGGAATGCATTCAGATTTAAGATAGAGAATTTGCACAGCGGAAGATTAAAACAAAACACGCAGACACAGTGATTTTTACTTGGTTCGGAGCCTAGGTCGACTCCTACTCCAAGGCCCACGGGCGTTGACCATTTTCTGCGGGCAATTCTATAAGTTCGTAAATCAGTTTACAGTATTGAGTTACAAATATAGCATAGTAAACTTAACAAATAAAAGCTCTTCTTTTACCGACGTCCGATGTAGGTTGTCTTTTTCGGAGCAGCGGGACGTCGTCGGCTCGAGTTGGGAGGTTTCCGGAGCGAGGCGCGAGAGCAGAAGAGCGTAGAAGCGTTGAATCGAAGTTGTTGTCGAAAGCCTGGGCATTGGGTGCTATTTATAGCACCTAGGGGCACCCTGGACGTCGGGGGCGCCCCCCCCCCTCGTGTCACGCGATCCGAGCTTCGCTCGGTCAACCTCTATCCCACTCGAATAGGGATGAGGTTTGACACTGGGGGCGCCCTGCTTGACTCCTTCAGCGCGGGCTTCTCGGCTGGATAAGGGTAATCGGCTTCGCTGGTGTAGGCGCGGGGCGCCCTGGGCACTGAGGGCGCCCTGGGCGTTCAGGGCGCCCTGGCCAGTGGTCAGCCGAAGCCTTTGTTGCTTCGCTTGTTTTGTGTTGCCCCTGGGGGCGCCCGGGACACTGAGGGCGCCCTGCTCAGCTACTTGCCTCTCTCCTTTGGGCATTCTGAGCTACATACACACGTTCCTTCGGTCCTGCATCCAGGGTTAGTCCAAAACAATATAAAGCATTAGAGTATTATGTTTATACAGCCTTAGCTGTCTTGGTTCTGACTTTGGGCCTCCAAAATGGAGCCCTAGGTCGAACCGACGCCTACTGTTCCCTCGACGGAGAACGCGTCCTCACCTACTCCACTCGGGAGAATGTACCTGATGCCAACCGTTCCTTTGGTTGGACTTTTGCCTCGCGGTCCTTCGCCAGGTCTTGGATACCGAGCTGTCCTTCGCCCGATGCCTAGCATTCCTTCACTAGGGCTTCAGTCCCAAGCTGTCCTTCGCCTGGCGCCTAGCAGTCCTTCGCTAGGGCTTCAGTACCCTGGCATTCCTTCGCCAGTGCCTAGCAGTCCTTCACTAGGGCTTTTTACCCTGGCATTCCTTCGCCAGTGCCTAGCAGTCCTTCGCTAGGGCTTTTTACCCTGGCAGCCCTTCGCCAGGTGCCTAGCAGCCCTTCGCTAGGACTTTTCCTGCACACTTGAGTAACATTATTAGATAACAAATTAAACTTAACTTTGAATCCTTTGCCAATATCAAAACAAGGTTCGATATGATGCTTCCTGCACCAACAGGCAGGTCTGGTCCCACCAGTCCCTTAGTTCGACGGTTTACACAGAAAGGAAGCGGCCCGAGCTGAGCGCTTCGTTTGACGATCCTGGGGATCGCTAACAGTTTAACAAAGGGAACAAGCTTGAGAAGTTTGAGGGGAATGAAAAGATTCCAATTGACAGGGTAAAAATGCTACATCGCTCAAAACCTGTCACCCTCACAAGTACACAAAACAGAAAGGCAAAAAATATAGAAGGCTTGGCCTTCACTTGAATGGCTCATCGGTCACGTTGGGCAGGTCCTCACTGTTAGTAATATGAGAGAAATGTCCTAAGGCAATCGCCTTATGATTGTAATCATTTACTTTAATAAATGAATATTCACTATTTGAGTATACATGTTCATGTATTTGATTGAGATCTTAAACTCATTTACTGAATGCCCGCAATACAATTCACAGCATGAGAGAATTTGTGATTATCTCTACATGTGCAATTGTGAAGTATTGAAATTGTCCCTAGTCGATGAATTGATAAATAAGGACACTATCAATTCTGTTGAGACTAGCATGGGTTATTCTCTAATCAGCTGATTCTCACTGGCTGGTGACATTGGGATGTCCGGAGATAAACATGAATGCTAGTTAAGGGAACTAGTTCATTGGAGTGACTGACTGTAAAACTTCACATGGTAGTCTACATATAGACATGTCAGTGAAGTTCCTATTGCAGCTTAAGTGCGATGTTCCTTTGACTTGCGGTGTTCTAGTCATCTTGGTCATGGAGACTTATGCTTTAACATCTTAAGCAAGCATCTCCAAGGAGGTGTGGACCCAGGATGGTTGGGTATAAGCCAAAGTGCCCGAAGATGTTTGAACAACCTACAAAGGATTCACCACTCCTTGCGAGGAGATGTATACCCAAGGCCTATCGTCGGATTGTTACTCAAAGCCTCTGGCCAGAGCATGACATGTTTAGAGTATGAGTCTCTTAAATACATGAGAGTAATTAGAAATCCAAATGACGAGAGAACGTTACTTGGGCTAGGTGTGACATAGTCAGCCTAGTGGGGACTGACACACATAGACCGTGTCCTGAACCAAGTGGGTATAAGGTGGTGAAGGGAATGAGGCACGATTCATTAGAGCTGCTGAAGGGTTTCAGAATTATTTCTAAGGTCAACCGTTGATCTTCCGATTAATTGGGGGTCATGATGTACTACTAGGTGCCACTCATGATCGTTCTATAATTGGTTGATTATAGACGGCCAACATAAATCGAAAGCCTATTTAGTCACACGCAATACGAGTAATCCGAGGGATTTAAAATGAGTTGAAAATTGGATTTTCCAATCAAGAGAAATAAGTCGAATCTGAATTAATCAGAGGCGCAATGGAAGCTTAAAATGACTAAGTCTTTTGAAGGCTTATTGGGCGAATTAAATGAGTTTAATTCGCGAGGGCTTTGGCTTGGTGTGGCCGGCCAAAGAGGGTGCCCACCCTCTTTGGTGTGGCCGGCCACCACAAGGAGAGAAAACCAATTAATTTGGTTTAAATTATAAAATAAATCAAGCGTGATTTATTTTATAAAATTATGGATAAATAAATTAATTTATATAAAGAGATTTATATAAAGAAATTAATATAAAGAAAATTGTAGAAATTTATTCTTTTATGGAAATTAAAATGAATCATGAATTGGTTTAATTTAATTTATAAAATCAATTATGAATTGATTTTTCCATGATAAGAAAAATTTATACAAATTTTATTCCATAATTAAAAGGAGAGATGTATTTGTTTTATTATAAAGTTAGTTATAATAAAACTTGGCATAACGGAATAATTCATAAGAAAATTTATAAGATAAATTTCTTATGAAAATTTATTCCGTTAATTCCGTTAAAAGGGAGACTTGGTAATGGAGAGGCTACTATATAAAGGAACCAAAGGCAAGCCTTGAATTCAAAAATTAATCAAGAGATTAAGAAGCTCTCTCTCTCTCCCTTATTCTCTCTCTCTCTCTAGGGCCGACACCCTTTCTCTCTCTAGGGCCGGTGCCACTTTCTCCCTCTAGGGCCGGCGCCACTTTCTCCCTCTAGGGTCGGCGCCACCTTCCCTAGCCGTGAGCCATCACCAAGATGAAGCGGGTCGCGTCTCCTTCCTCCCTTCGCGGAATCTCGATTCCGTTACTTGGTGGTTAGTTTCCATATCTCTCTCTTGATATTCTAGTTGTGTCTTTGGAGAATCTAGTAGTTCTCGTCGGCACAAAACTCGTGGCTTTGAGAAGTTATCCCGAAAAGAACTCGGCGTGGACGCAAATAGAGGCGGAGCTTCCAAGGGACGCTACGGTTGGATCTCGTCCCTTACTTCGAGTTACACGAGGTACTAAGTAAATTAGTTTACTTTTCCGTAAAATTTTAATTTATGATCATGTCCACACATCATAAGGTCGCATGCTAGATACATGGTTAAAGATAATTTGAGAAATTATTTATGCTAATTCTTCCGCTGCACGTAAATATTTTAAAATTTACGAACCCGTATCCTTGTCAACATGCACCCGGTCCCAACACTCACACATGTCCTCAAGACTCACTGCTGTGGGAGGTAGATCGGGAAGCATATACCCGCCAAACCTGAGTCGACGGACGATGTTCAACCCTTGCGACATCATTACATCCATGAACCGTTTGGCGATTTCAGCCATATGGGTAGGGGCATTGATGCACTCGAGCCTATACTTCTCCAGCCGGGAGTCTTCGGTCTCCTTGTAAGACTGGAGCGCCGTCAGCTCCGACCTAGCCGCCTCCCACTTGGACTGTTCGGTTTCCCTACGGGAACGAAGCTCTGTCAACTCTGATCTGGCTGTCTCCCACTCGGACCTCTCCTTCCGTAGCTATTCAAGCTCTTCCTTCTGAGTTTGCAACAATTGATCTTTTGAGGAGAGCTCCATGGACAGCTCCATTATCCTTTGCGACTGGGCCAGAGCATTAGCATCTCTGGTCTCCAGCTGAGCCCGAAGGGAGTCGAGGGCAACCAACGCCTTCGAAAGTGCAGACTTCGCCTGGGCTGACTCGGCCTGGGCCTCCGCCTGGAGAACCCGCGCTTTCCTCTCGGCGTGCTTTAGAGTGGAAAGCTGGATGTTTGTTTGGGCCGTGGCCTGTTGGGCCGTCTCAACTTGGCCGCGCGCCATCTCACGTTGCTCCTCCGAGTGAGCCAACTAATCTTGCAGGGCCCGAACCTCATCTCGCAGGTGGTTCAGTGTGGGTTCGTCAGCAACTAGTTGGGAGTGCGCTAGTTGGGTTTGCAGACGTTTGACCTCCCTCTTGGCCTTAGCTCGCGCCGAACTCTGGGCCAGGAGAGACATGGAGACACCGTGGCAGTCTCCTACGAATTGTAAAAAGAAACACCATTCTTAGAAGGCGAGAAGTGAAAGCCACAGTAGAAGACCTAGCTCGTCTGTACATACCTGAGTGGCCTTAAGGAAAAAGGCATCAGCTTTATTGCGGGAACCCCGAAAGTAGGACTCCTCGAACCCCTGTGCATAGCGGTCGGCTACTGACCCATACAGGCGCAGATCCTAGTAGTGCTCAGGTAGCTCGCCCGGGGGCATCTTCATATGACGGTCTGCTCGAGTAGGCACCAAGAGGTGCATCATTGGGTCTTCAGCCGGGCCCTCGGCAGAAGGGACTCCCGAGCGGTCGGACATCAATGCCTCAGAAGTATTGGAGGCGGCGGAAGGGTTGGCAGGCGAGGAAGTGACGAGAGGATCTGCTGCGGCAGCGAGGTGGGGGTCAATGGCAGGGATGACTGCTGGCAGGCGAACGGGGGAGTCTACAACAGGAATGACGGCAAGGGAATTGACAGTAGGGGCCACGTAGGGAACAATGGCCAGAGAAGCAGAGCGAGCTTCTGGCTCGGGAGCTGCTCTCTTCTTCTTTTTCTTCTTCTCCAGACGTTTGCTGGAAGAAGGGTGGGACGAGCCCCCTGTCGGGGAGGACGCTCGTCAGCGTTTGGAAGAAATGCGTGGCTGGATGGTTGCAGACGGGGCGGTCTCAGAGGCAGTGGGGACCGGCCCCGGTATAGTCGAGGTCGGGTTAGCCGAGACAACTTTTGCTGAGATACCTCCTCTAGCAGCTAACATAGAGGTAATCCGAGTCTGTAGATCGGCCTATTTAGCCTGAAACCTCCCTTCAAGGTCGTAGACAGCAGCAGGGAAACTGTGAAAGCAAGGTAAGTTCATGCATGACTAAGAGATTTACCTGGCAGACACCGGGAGACTTACCAGCGTCGGATAGAGAAGCGGTGGGGCTCGGACTAAGACCGAAGGTAGAGAGAATCCCCTCCCTTAGCAGAAGTCCGCCGTGGAAGTGTCTGTCCTCCAGTTCGGCGGTGACGTTCAAGTGGACGGCGGAAGTGCGGTAATGTCTAGGGAGAGTCTCGAAAATGGGAAGCCCCTCGACCCAAGTGGTGGGCCAGCCTGGGGCGGGGATGGGCCCAATGAAGAAATACCGTTCCTTCCAGCCTTTTTTGAAGTGGGCAAGTTTAGGAGGAAGGAAGCTTTGGCTCGGGCTTGGAAGAAAAAGTCGCCTACTTTTTGCTGTTTGGGGTAAAAGAGATAATGGAAATTCTCCGGTGCTAGGGGAATCAGGAGAAGCGAGAAAACGATGGCTGAGCCACACATCAGACGTATGGCGTTGGGGGCTAGCTGAGATAAAGAAATTTGGAAGTAGTCGCAGACGATAGAAATGAAAGGATGGACTGGGAAACGGAGGCCAACTTGAAGATGATCCCGAGACAAGGCAATGTAGCCCAAGGGGGCAGAATTCGGGCGCTCGTGTGACTCAGGCAGGAGTAGGTGGTGGTCGGCAGGGATTAAGAAGTCCGACTTTATTTGGTCCAGGTCACAGGCAGTGAGGGTGGTTATTATTGTGGAATACCAGGGTCGAGACGGGGGTGGAGACGAAGAAGAAGAGGCCATCGGATAAGGAGGAGGCGAGAAGCTAACCGGTGAAAGGAGTCGCCGAAGAAAAACCAAGACAAAGCAGCTGTCGCAACCCTAGCGGCACTTAAAGCGGTGGAGAACAACGGGACGTTTAGAATGCGTGAAGAGAAGCAGGCGGATGAGAGGCTCCTCTTATGGGGATGGGTGAGGAGATCTAGTCGCCCGATGAGCGGCCGAGAAAAACGTGTGACCCGCCCGAAGCCGTCTGATCAGACTCGGGCGATGTTCGAGGTGGCGGAATGCAGGTGCATTAGAATAGTCGCAATAGATGACGGCCCCACCTTTCGGGGGGCTAGCGCGATTGGCTTAGGGAGCCGGGTCTCCAACCGTTAAGGCGGCAATAAATGAGCAAACATGCCCGGATTCGGAGAGGCGCGCTAGGCTCGGACCAGATTCGGGGTCCGGTCAGTCGGACCGCGTGCCTCTTTCGACTAGATTTGAGGGGGATGCTTATGATCCCGGGCCAGCTTGCGTGTGACCTCGCCCGGCAGCCTGGCGCCCAATCAGAAGAAAGATGGTTAGGGGGTTGGACGAGTCCGTTAGGTGGGGCAAGCAGGCTTGGGCCCCCGGGCTCCCGCGTCATAGGCCCTCAGCCGGCCTCATTACTAAGTGCCCTAGTCGGCACCCTCATAGGCCCTCAGCCTGCCTCGTTACTCAGTGCCCCAGTCGGCATAACCACTCCCTGACATTGGACTACTAGAGGTTGTACGGGGTCGGTGCAGGACCAAGGCCACCCTGGCCTCCAGTAGCGGATATCTCGCCGAGGTATTGATCTTCCTGCCACATCTTGTTCCCCCGTACCTCGACCACATTCTTTGTTGCCAAGCCGAGCGGCGCCCAACGGCGCCAACCCTTAAGTTGACAGTGCCCCTTTCCTTAATACAGCATATGCCACTTTACCCTGCCACCCTGGGACATGCATTACCCTGTACTCGCTCTATGACAACGGGTGGCAGGCGGGGCAGGACTTGTCAGCTTCCCCGGCTATATATACCTTCTCACTCCGCATTTCCCAGGTACGCGCGATAGTGCAATTAGCATACTGTTCTATTGCCTTTCATCGCTTTCGTCGTGCACTGACTTGATCGTCGGAGTGCCTGGTCAGGGGCTTTTCCCGGCGGGTTCTAACGGTCCTTGTCTTGCAGGTCAAGGACGATCCCGCTCGTTAAGCCACCTCAACGACCTCACCCTCCCGGAAGGCACGCTCAGCTGTAAGGGCATCCGACTCACTTCGCGACAGGATCAGTCGCTTTTCTTAGTTTTATAGCATCGATTTTATTATTTTTTATATAAATACAAGGAATTTTTTTTTACGCCGGACCCTTCAAAGTTTAGGGCCGACCCTGGTCATCTTCGGTCGACAATGTGTGCCTCGGCAACTCTCAGATATAAATATCCCTCTCTTATTGACCACCAAAGTCCTACTAGTGAAACGTAACGTCTCTCTTGACCAAGTCTGACTGCAGCGGAGTCTCTGTTCTTGTTTTCGGGCAGTACTGAAATCTTCCTGTTGGGTGAAGCTCCCTTCAAACTGAGGTGTCGCACTAAGGTAGGGTGTAAACTACTATTCCTGTAGCCTAAAAATTCTAACATTCTACAAAAACCCTAAAACACTGATGTCATGGTAACATTTAATCTCTTGTTCATGCTCTTACCAATTCTATCACCAACGGCATCTTGTTGTTCACTCTAAACAATCCTATCACGACGTCGGTGATATTTAAAATCCTACTAAGGATAAAGTTTTCCGCTTTGATCAATCGAATGACAAGTGTGTTTTCTTTTATTAGTATTTAGATGTATGTCTATTTTTCTTATTTATAGAATCACATTATCAATTGTTTTCGCTCACTATTCATCTCAACTTTATCTTTTCAATGTTGTATGATCCGGGGAGATATTGTAGGACCAACCACTAGATTTAGTCTAGTCAGTTAGACTCGCGCCTCCTTCGACTAGATTTGAAGGGGAGATATGTGATATGGGGAGATAAACGCGTGCTGATGCATTGATGGCTGACTCGACAAGGGATTCGACATTTAAGGATAAAAATCTTGAGGCTGTAATAAGGGTTAGGGGTGTGAAGTAGGGTTTATCCGACCGGGCGTGTAACCTAGTCAGTCGGCCTTTGCGCCTCCTTCGACTAGACTTGAAGGGGAGGCTTGTGATCCGGGCGAGTAAGTTTTCAGAGTGAGTCAAGGGCCCGGTCGGATCAGGCCTAGGTCAAATGAAGTCAATCGGGTTAACCTTGGTCGGGTGAGCCAGACGTGGTTCTGGCTAGGAGGAGTAGAAGTCGAGGTAAGTGGGGCTATGACACAACCGATGTCATCCGAGCGAACATCCCCGGTCGGGAACTCGTGGTCGGGGACGTTCAGTCGGGCAAGGATAGAGGGGCAAGACCAGATCTCCTTGAGCAGGGGGTAAGGCCTGATGTGTAATGAGCCTCTGGGTCGGTCACCCTGGGTCGGTCACTCTGGGTTGGGCATCCTGGATCACACTGGATGAAACACCCTGGGTCGGGCACTCTAGGTCGGGCACTTTAGGACTGCCCTAAAAACGTGAGTGGCCGAGAGGCTGAGCTTGTCTGACCGACCCATGTCGTAGGTTGGTAGACCCGAGCCGACTGTCCAGAATGAGTGACTGGTTGCTTCAGCAGTGGAGATCTCCCAAATCTCCTCATTATGGGGAAAGGACTTCTGACATAAACATGACCTGACAGAGCCGCTAAATATTAATGGGGATCAGAGGAGACAACTTGGACAGATTGTCAGGTGGCTGTGGCAGTCTCACAGAGCAGCTAAGGCTGCCATTAGTTCAGTCTGTGAACTGACCAATTCTTAATGAGACAGGACAGCTCTGACAAGTCAGAGGGCTTCCCGTCCCCTATATAAACTCGTCTTGGGGCTCCAAAGGAAGGGGGTTGCCATTTGGAACCTTTGCTCCACATTGCACTCTCGTTTTTGGTTTAATCCGAGTGACTTGTGCCTTATTAGCATTCAAACCCGACCCCGACCCCGACCCCGACCCCCACATCCTAGCAACCAAGGTCATCTTGGTCAGACCGAGTTATCCATGGGAAAATCGTCTTTACTTGTTTATAGGATCATTGTATTTAGCCAGTGTTAATGCTTTAAATAAAAAAAGGCCAAAGAGTGTTTATGATCTAAACATTGCTTATTTCAAAAAAGGATAAACCCTAAAATGTCATAACACAATATTAGAAAAATACATATTTTATAATTTATCAACTTCCTCCACTCGGTCAGTGTAAAAACCAGATGACTCTCTTGAGGAATTTCTTTTTGGTTAGGTAATATTTTTTTTAACTTTGATAATGTCAACTTAACTCAATTTCAATAGTACTAATATAAATATATATATATCAATTATTGTTATACGTTTATGCAACACAAAAATAATTTAAAGATGTACTTGCTTATTATGCTATGAAAAGACACTTTACATATAAAATAAAGGACAACAAGAAGACCAGAATTAACGCAAGCGATAAGGGAGAAAATTGCACATGGACAATAATTGTATGGGGAGATATCGAGTTCACGATTACAAATATTTAGAGTGTCACCAATATATGCAGTCTTGGCATGAGAACAGTTGATCATCTTACATGCATATCTTTTTATATAATTTTTCAAATTAAAAATCATTTTTTGAGATCATAAAATTATACACTCAAAAATATTCAGAATAGGATGAAATTATAATTCAGAGTGCATATATCATATCAAAAGGCATGTTATGCATGCATGAAAGCACTAAATAAGGTGATAGGTAATTTTGATAAGGATTATGATAATATTTATAGAATTTTTCATGTGCTAAAATATGGAGACTTAGATACATACGTTACATTAAAAACAAATAGTGATAATAAATTACAACATTGTTTGTGGGCTTTAATTTGGTGCATATGGTAGGTAATTTGGATAAGGGTTATGATAATATTTATAGAATTTTTCATGAGATAAAATATAGTGACTTAGATACATACGTTGCATTAAAAACAAATGGTGGTAATAAATTACAACATTATTTTTGGGCTTTAATTTAGTGCATGTGGAAGAGTTTTCGAGATATATTTTCGTAATCTAATTGGAATTGATGCAACGCATCTGAGTGACAAGTATCCTGGTGTATTATTGATGGCCACAATGGTAGATGATAATGGAAATCTTCTTCTAGTTGGCTTTGTAATTGCTAAGGTCGAGTGCCAGCCCAACATAAGAGTGCTTTCTAAATCACCTAAAGATATTTCTTGCAATTGATCCATCAACTATGATGATATAGAGGTAAGTGAGGGTCCAAGTGGCTGGCCCTTGACTTGGTATGTGGCAAGGTCAAGGTTTAG
Organism: Boesenbergia rotunda; assembly: GCA_024364735.1. Lineage (NCBI taxonomy): Eukaryota > Viridiplantae > Streptophyta > Magnoliopsida > Zingiberales > Zingiberaceae > Boesenbergia > Boesenbergia rotunda. The sequence continues at coordinate 121,317 of JAGFNQ010003259.1, read as the reverse complement.
TCAATACAAGAGCCATATGGCGTGCTCCAAGACTCAGTCAACATAGCTTCCACATGGCATATCAGCAACCTCCCACTGGTCGAACCAAGCTGATCCAACCAAGTCTCCGATCTCTCGAGTTGCCGACTCATCGAGTTCCCGACCTCCTGACCTATCGATCTCTCAACTAGATGACTTGTCGAGTTGCAATCCTTCGGAGTTCCCGACATGCAACAATTACTAACATTAAAGGACATGGTGGTTATGACGGTGTCAACGAATGACCCATTAATAACCCCTTAACGAGGGGAATCTCTTGAACTTCTCTCTATATATGTAAGGGAAAAGAGAAGGGAGAGGGAGGACTTGGGAGCTATGTACTTCATTCTTTTACCTTCTTTCCACTACTACCAAACTTCCATGCTAATTTAGGCATCGGAGTTATCTTGCTAAGGAGGACAACTCTCGATGAATCCTTTGTTGTTACTCTCCATAGAAAATCCCGGCATTATGGGAAGAAATCTAGAAGAAGACCTCGACATCATTGTTCTTTATGCCAAGATGGATCTTTACCATCGCGTCATCGTGGTGAGATTTTCATACCTGAACAAATTGGCATTGTCAGCAAAGAGAACATGAGCAAATTAAAAACGTTGAGTGATCACTCTGATGATCTTCCCAAAATTTCTAACACAGCATTCTCTAATTGGATCTACCATGATCCAAGGATAGGAGAGTTTGCCATACTTGGCAACAAAAGAAAAAAGAAGTGACTAAGGGGGCGTTTGGTTTGCTCCATTTTCTATTTTTATTTTCCAGAAAATCACATTTTCTCATTTTCTGAAAAATGACTTTCTTTCATTCTCTAGTTTTCTAGAAAACGCTATATTTTTTTTTGGAAAATAAGGCTGGAAAATGTAAACCAAACACGTTTTCCAGAAAATCACATTTTCTACAAAAAATGAAAATAGAAAACAAGTCTACCAAACGCCCCCTAAGCCTCTTGGTGGGGCCTCAAAATGCCTCCTCAAGCTTTCCTAGGGCTGGTCCGGTCGCTGCTACAATGAATCTGTCATCCTTCCTTTCTTCTTCTTCATCTTCCCTAGTTGCCGCAAGAAATGATGACGTCCACCCCTCCACCGCGACGCCCTCGACTCCTTCAATGATATCAAGCAGCACACCTACAATTTCGACGATCGTGACCACTACTCCACCGGGAGTTGGAACCTCTCCACCACGACTTCCACCGACAGAGACTGTTTCTACTGATTCAATGTCGTCCTTCCTCCTGAAAATGGCACCTCCCACCACCAGCACCTCGTGCTATTGGCGCAATCGCTAATGGATGCACTCTACTTGCCGCTCAAGCTCCAGTACATCCTCATGCTCTCTAGCAGTAGGTTTTTCTACGACCATGTTAATGGCACGCTCTTTTTCATGAGTTAATTTCCCTGTCCTACCTGCCTAGGGTTGATACAACCAAATGCCTCTCTCTACGCTTCGTTGATACAAACCTATATCCGACCTCTTGCACACCTCTCCTACCCAATAGGAAACTCCATGGGTGTTGCCTAGGGAATTGGTGGACGAATTACAAGATCAACTATGCATTACGAATGTGTTGACATGTAAACATATTCCAAAGACAAATTGACTTCTTCAACCATACAAGAATGTAATAAAAATTAATTTGACTTCATGTGACTCTTCACCAACTAAGCAAAGTTCAATGAAACTCTTTATGACAAGAGTCATTAGTATAGAAAATAATAAAATCTAATTGTCTTGTGTTTAATGATGTAATGTATTAATTGTAGAAGGATGTGAAAGCAAGAATCTAAGTGTATAAATAGAAGTCTTGTATGATGATCAATCAATAACAAGAAGCAAACTTTTCCTTTTCATAAAGTCTCTCTCCCATTTTCTCCTCATACTTTTCTTACAAAGTCTCTCCAACATTTTGTTTCCTAATCCTAGATCCACCAAAATTCTAACAAATTTGGTATCAGAGCACTATACACCAATGACTTTGATAAGCTCCCTCCGAGTGCCAAAGTTAACCAAAGGCAACTACAGAATGTGAAGTATATAAATTGAGACTCTATCAGGTTCCCGTGATGTATGAGTTTGTCGAGACCCACTATACTATTGCCAAAACAAGCGATCGATGGGAATAAGAAAGCACTTAAGGAGATGAAAAAAATAGAGACAAGGGTCTTATTCACTATCTATCAAGGGGTAGATTAAGTCGCCTTAGAGTTGATTGCTCTAGCAACAACGTCACAAAAGGCTTAAGAGATATTGAATATAGCATATGATGGAGTAGATAAAGTAAAGAAGATTTGCCTACAAGCCCTACGAGCTCAATTTGAGGCACTATAATAAGATAATTTAGAAATTACTTCTCTTGAAAGCACTATAATAAGAGAATTCAGAAATTACTTCTCTTGAGTTATCTCCATTATTCATCGAATGAGAATAAATAACGAGGAGCTAAAAGATTTTCGAGGCATAGAAAAGATCTTAGTCTTTAGACTCGAAGTTTCATTTCGTAACTATAACGATTGAGGAATCAAAAGATATGGAGATGATGATTGTGGAAGAACTTATGGGATTGACGAGCCCAAAATATACTAATTAAAGTTGTCACGAAATGTATGGGCTCATCAGATTTAAATATGAATGAAATGAAATGCTGGAAACCCTTTTTACAATCAAAATCTGAAAATGTAATATAGGGGCCACAGGTCGTATTTTTCTCGGGACTAGTTGTTGTGTTTGATTCGAACTTGTATTTAGGTGTCGTTTGTGTATCTTCGGGTTTCAAATAAATATTTGGGTTTTGGGTTCAATTCGAAATGGAAAACATGATGCAAAGGATCAACCAAAAGGATAGCTTACTATGAAACTCAACAAGTGGTAACAATGGTTAACTCAATCAATGGAAAACTAAATCAAGGCACTAAAGCAATTTTGGAAACAAACAAATCTGATTTCAATCGCAAAATTCCACTGCAAATTAGATGGAGCTTCAAGATTTACAACATTCAAACCGAAACATCCATTTGATACAAAATGCATGCAACCAAACTTGATACTAAATCATGCAAACTTATGTGCCAATAATAAAATCTGATACTCAGTGCAAGAGTTGGATTAATCAATGTAGTTTTGGAAAACACAGCTGCTAGTGAAGAGAGTTTCGGAAATGAATGAAGAACTTCGAAATCTGAAGTCTTATCAATCATACAACATAATGCAGAAATTAAGTGAATGAAATTAGATTCATGGAGCAAAGAATTGCAGCAACAATTTGAATGGAAATCCAACAAACAAGCAGGCCAAAATTGATGCACTGATCTACAATTCAGAATTGCTAAGCTGTAGTTGATACAAAACGAATTGATGGGCAGAAATAGAGAGATGCAGAATTGAATTGCATGTGCCGAAATGATTCAAATGCAGAGAATGTTGTTGGCTGAACTGGCAGAAATACAACTGCACTTACAGAAACTGAGGTTGAATACAGAACCTTATTAAGTATGCTTAACAAATTAAACAACTACACTGTAATTCGGAAGAGAAACTTAACCCAGAAGCAGGGATAAATGCAATGCAACAGCTTAAAGGATTTGCAGAAATTACTGCAGAAATGCAGCAATACTCCAATGCAGAAATGAAATGGACCAAGTGAGATCTAATATAATCCTTCACTAAACAAGGAACCTCTTATTGAGCAGAATTCGAAACTGCAGACACACAAGTGGAAGATGCAGTAATAAAGTTGGCACACGAGCACCAAACTGATACACAAAATTAATGCAAGCTGCTCAACTCAAATTTCAGAATTGAAACTACAAGTGAAATCAAACTTGGATCAACTAAGTTCACACACGAAATTGGTCTTCAAAGGCAGGAATTGAACTAAACAAGAATCGGATTTGAAGGAAGATATAAAAATCAGAACTCTAGCTGAAAAATTCAGAAATGACTTGGCACGCAACAATGAAATGGCACGCAACAATTAAAGCTACAATTAAACTGGAATTTAACTCAATCTATCATTAAACAAGTTCCTCACTTACTGACATTGAAGATTAAAATCCTACTTAAGCTAAGCAATTAAGAAACATAGAACTAAGTTGCTGTACGAAACTGCCAAAAACAGAACAAGTGCAGAAATAGGATTACAGCTACGAAAAACATGAAATTAACTACATAAAACTACTCCTCAACTCTCCCTAAGCTCAAATTCTTCTTGGTCGTCAAGCAAGAGCCGGCTTCGAACCCCTAGGCACAGCAAATCAGTGGAAATCCATTTCTGAAGTTGATTCGGCTCAATTCTGCGCTTGGCTGGAAGTTTTGATCCGATTCACTCTTTCTCAGTTGAATGAGCTGCGATGATGATTTGGGAAGCTTCTAAGCTCATCTGAGAACCCCTACAAATGGCTCGGAAGCTTGGAAATGGACTGTGGAAGAGAAACCAATGATCGGACTGAGGAACTGCCGAAACCCTCAAGCAATCCCTGTTCCGGCGCAAATGGAGCCAAATTCTTCAAGGAATCGATCCCCAAAGATCCAAAACTTGATCCGAGGTCGAGATTCAGTGGTCGCGCCCCCTTGAATGAAGAGATTAGCTAACAAAAACCAAGAACAGCTGAAAAACTATGTTGCGGTGAAGAAGACGCGACAGGGAAGAACTGGGCAGATTTTTGCTTAAGTAGTAACCAACGGACGGCTTAGATTGATTGGAGGAGATCCAACGGTAGATCTTGGTCTGATTTGAGCCAAACTTTTATGATGATGATCTGGGGTCAGGATCTGCCTTGTGGTAGCTCGGATCCTCCAGATATGCAACGGATGGACCAGATCAACTCTATCTGTGAATGGACGCTCTAGAGCCCTCCAAGCTTGATCCAACGGTTGATTTAGCTCTGATTGGGATGAAACCTTCAGATCTTGATCATAGAGCTTGATCAACCCTAACCCTAGCTCGGATTGCTTTAGATCGTCCCGGATGGCTCAGATCTAACCGCTCTTGAATCGGACGGCCCGGATTAATCATAGGTTTGATAATTCGATCCGGTTCACATCCGACTCAGGTTTGACCCAGTATGCCCTAGGTCCAGGATCCTTTCATGCCTACAAAAATATATCAGAAAATTAGTGGCCAAATAATCCAAAAATGTGTAATTTTGCAATTAAGTCTAAAATAAGATAAAGTTCCAAAACCTAGGGGAAAATCATAATTAAGCAATAAAAACATGGGTCAAACATGGATTTTAGCAATTAAAATAATCAATAAAATGGTACTTATCAACTCCCCCACACTTAAGCTTGAGCGTCTCGCGAAACTACTAAATATGTATCCCTTAGGTTTTCTAAAGCATAATTAGAAACTAATGAAAAGAAATTACCTAGGGTTGTCAATTCTCATAAATCTAAGCCTATGGATTAGTATCTTGTCCTTAAATCAACAACTTGGCCTTTTCATCTATCATGAGTCATTGAGATGAATTTAAATCACTAGCCTTTCAAGGGAAGTTTTGGTGGCTCTCTCTTAAGTTCTAAGTTGGTGATGGAAGTGGAGCTCACTCTTACACACATGCTTCTTGCACTACCATAGGCTTGCTTATTATCTAATCTCTACCATTAATCATGAATAGGATCAACATCTATAAAAATGAATGAAAACATGAAAAATGGTGAGAAATGGAGTAAAAATTAAGGAAATGGAAAAATTGATGGAGTGGGAGACTTGGTTGCTTAAAAATATTTCCAATGTGCTTTGCCCTATCGTAACAGTCCTCTAATGATATCAAAAGTGTGGGTGAGTGAAACTTGAATAAATTCCTTTGGTTTGGATGAAAAACCTTTTTTTGATTTCCTTGTGCCAAGTTTCCTTTTGTGTTCCATTTTTGTTTCTTTCTTCTCCTTTCTGATTTTTCTCTTCTTCTTTTATCCTCTAGCAAGGTCAGATTTGTAGTGGAGCAAAGCTTTTGATTCGGATGGGAGAAACTTCAATGATCTCATGGAGCCAAAGTTCACTTGTTGTGTGCCACTTTATTTCTATGTTTCCTTTTCTTTCTTCTTCTCTGATTTTTTTTTTTTGGTCAGCTGCCACTTCTATTCTTGGTTTCCATTTTGCTCAATCTTATTGTGCTCATGCTTCCCAAATCTTTGTTCAGAACTTGCCTCCACTCAAACCTGCCGTGAGCTTCAAATGCATGCTCTAGGGAAACCAATTCATCCTTTAGTTGAGAAAAAACTGCATTCTTCTCATTTCTTTTTATCTTGCCGAATGATCAACAGCCCTTCACAGAATGTTTACAGCACTTTGCAGCTTGTTTTGACTTCAGCTTGTATCATTTATCAGCTCCAAGTCAAACTTCTCAGATTTCCAGCTTGTGATCAGCAGCTCAGAAGTTCAGCTTGTATCATTTATCTGCACACTATTTTTGGCACTGATTTGCTCTGCAATGATCTCAGATTTGCTTGGTTTCAGATTTATCTGATCTCAGCATCCCTTGCATCTCAATTCAGTTTCGGTACAGCTGCAAATTCATATTGTCTCTGCTGAATTTTCCAGATTTTTTTCTCTGCTGCAATTTCCAGATTTTTTTCTTTTTCTGTATTTTCCTTCTCTGATTTCAGCAGCTACTCAGCAGCAGAATTCAGCATCTAGAATAGCTAGGTTCTTCATTCTTGCATCCTCTACTTCCTTCCCATCAGTTAGCAAAAAAGTTTTTGCATTAAATCTGATTTGTTCACAGCTTCACTTCTTCTTGCGTGCCAACTTGACTTGATTTTGTTTTCTGAATTTTTTTTTCTGTTTTACTCTCCATTTCAGCTCTACGGCATAGTCATTACTAAACTCTGATTCCAAAACAAATACATCACATAGTAATGAAGAGTTAAATGCTTCACTAGGTGAGTTGATACACTTCCATTTTTTTTCCTTCTTTTATCTCATCCTTCCTTTTTGGCACTGTTTTTTTTTTTATGGTGCAGATTTTTTCTTTGTTTGCCACTTTGATTTTCAAAATGTAGTAAAGAATCTAAGTCTCCAATGGCTTCCATTTCTCTTGTTCATTCTTGGCACCAAACTCACTCCTTTGGCACCTTTTGGCTTCAAATTGGCAAATTTTTTTTTTCGAGTTGAAATGCATCCAAAGCCTTAGTCACTCCCCCACACTTGAATCTTTGTCCGTCTCGGGCAAAATAGCATTAGAAACATTTCAAACAACAAGTCCAAAGAAAAGTGAGGGTAAGAGTAAGAAATAAGTAAAGAAAAAAAAATGGATAAACATGATTATTGCTAAAAATTGATGTGGAAAGGAAAACAAATGGATAAGCCTCTATAGATATGATCCAATCATTGAAATATGGTTTTGAAAGAACCTAAGCAAGTTCTAGAGTTCAATAGCATATGTGTGTCACAAATATAAGGCTAATTCTCACTAGGTGTAAATGATTCATCTCAAGTCCTCAATTAAGAATCTAAAACCAAATAGTACTCAAGCATCCAAGATTTCATCCATTAGCTCAAACCCTAAGTTTTAACAACCAAATTTAATTTATTTTCAAAAGGCTCTAAAATGACATGAAGATAACCTAGAGGGATACATTTATTTCCACTCATGCAAGAAAAAGTGCTAAAAGAAAAGACATGGTATTTACAATGTCTATTTATTCAATTTACTCTAGAAAACATAAAAATGAAAAATGCGATAAAAGAAAATGCAAGAAAAATAAACTCCCCTTTATTCGGGTGGGCGGAGTCTATCCAGGAGGAGCCTCCATCTTGGTAGTGGAGGAAAATGGGTGACTGAGAGATTTGGGACTCCCCCACACTTGAATTTTGCAGAAATATGTTCAGGTGGCCTAAGTCGATTTAGGTTCAACATCCACTGAAGGAATGGAGTTCTTCGAATTAAAGCAAAATCATCTCCTCCTTCTTTATGCCTTTCAGAAGTCCTTCCAGGAGGCTGAAGTCTGTTCAGTTGGAGCACCCACTCCTGAAGTCTTCTAGACCCTGCAAAAACATGTAATACCTCTCTCAAGCGTTCAGGGTCGGAAAGAAATGAAATAATATCAGTCTCTGCATAAAATGAATCCAAATCTGCATCATGTCCAATTAAATCAAATCTTGGTGCCTCAATGAAATTTTCAAAATTATTTCCTATCAAATTTGCATCCAGATGCTCATCACAAATAAAGAAATCAAGTTCTGGCTCATCAATAGAAATTTCACAATTATTTTCAATCAAGGGTGTATCAAGTAATGTGTCACAACCAATCAAATCAATATCAGGTATCTCCAAAAGTTTTTCACATTCATTTTCAGCATAAGACATAACAAGAGATTCATCAAAATAAATAACATCCATTTCAGGCACTTCTAAAAAATTTTCACTAGTCATATCCACAAAAGATGTATCTAAAGATTCATCATAACAAACTACATCAATTATGGGTGCCTCTAAAATTATTTCACTATTCATATTTACAATGGATGTGTCAAGTAATGCATGATGATCAATAAAATCAATGTTTGGTACCTCTATTGGATTTTCACAAACAATCTCTACACAAGGTATATCAATAAATTCATCAGAACTAATAAAATCATCCCTAGGTACCTCACTGAATTTTTCTGAAGAAGGAGGAGAAATACTTACCTTAGCGTGCTGGATAATACCTGAAGGTTCTACAATAGTAGATGTATCTGTGGTCTCCTCCTGGTCATGTACATGCTCCTCTTCACCCTCAGGCTCTGGTGGACAATCAACTGGTGATCCTTGGGTGCTTGCTTCCACCATGCAAGTCCCTACACTTTCTGGTTCATTCTCTAAATCTTGTGGTGGTCCCTGGGGCTTAGTGCAATCCCCTACACCTGTGGAATCATCTCCTATGCATTCTTCCTCAATAATATCTGCAACAACAGTATCAGAAAAATTAGGACCATCAATAATACTATCATCAGAAAATAAAAGTCTAGAATGGTCCTGTGGAGCTTCAATTTCTTCTTCTGGAGCTGAAAAATTTGGAATTGGATTTTGAATAGGAGTCTCCGAAGGGATGCATGCTGTAGGTGCCCAGACTTTAATGTATTCTTCTTCTTCTTCTTCTAAAATTGCAAGATCCATTAAAGAAAGATTTGGCCTTGCACTAGGGTCACCTTGAACTTGTATCTGATTCATTTGACTAGAAATTTGTCCAATGCCTCTTTCTATGTCTTGAAGCCTTTGCTGCTGTTGATGATATTGTACAACTAGTTGATAAATTTCCTTCATTCTTTGTTGTTGTGCCTCATTCTCATTAAGATTCTCAAAGCCTCCTTGGTTAGCATAGCTCCTTGACTGATTTTGAAAGGATGAAGTAGGCTGAAAATTTTGAGCTTGCTGATTGGGTTGAAAACATGGCTGTTGAGGCTGATTAAAGGGCTGATATTCTTGGCAGCTATCAGAGGTTATGGAGAGCAGATATTCTTGGAAACTTTGCTGGGAGATGCAGCCTTGAAAGTTCTGATTTTTAGCTGGAAAATTAGGTGGCGAAGGCTGAAAATTCTGCCCTTGAAACCCTTGATTGTAGGGCTGTGAAAACTGGTTCAAGGGCTGTGTAGGCTGAAAATTTTGTTGGTTTTGCGCTGGAAAAACTGGGAATGATTGAAAACCTTGCTGCCCTTGATTGTATTGCTGGAATTAAGGTTCAAAATGCTGAAATGGTTGCTGAAAATTGGGCTGAAATTGCTGAAAACTGGGCTGAAAATTCTAGAAAATTGGCTGCCCGTTCTGAAAATTCTGGAAATTCTGGAAATTGCTGGAATTCGGCTGAAATTGTTGGAATTGTTGTGGTTGCTCGAATTGTTGCAATGGTGGCTGAAAAAACTGATTTGGTTGCTCAAAAACTGAAAATTGGGGCTGCCCATTCTGAATTTGTTGGAAATTTGAGTAGGGCTGTTGGAAATCTTGCTGTAATGACGGCTGAAAGAACTGATTGGTTTGCTGAAAATTTTGGTTGCAAGGTTGTTGAAATTGGTTGAAAGGCTGAAACTCTGATGACCACATTTTGATCTTGCAGCCCTGTCACAAAACAAACAAGAAAAATGGCAGTACCAGTATACAAAAGATAAAACAAAATAAAATAGAACCCAATGATATGTCTAAAAGCATACAAGGAAAAATCAAACAAATCAACTAGTTGCTTCCCCGGTAACGGCGCCAAAAATTTGACGAGCCCAAAATATACTAATTAAAGTTATCACGAAATGTATGGGCTCATCAGATTTAAATATGAATGAAATGAAATGCTGGAAACCCTTTTTACAATCAAAATCTGAAAATGTAATATAGGGGCCACAGGTCGTATTTTTCTCGGGACTAGTTGTTGTGTTTGATTCGAACTTGTATTTAGGTGTCGTTTGTGTATTTTCGGGTTTCAAATAAATATTTGGGTTTTGGGTTCAATTCGAAATGGAAAACATGATGCAAAGGATCAACCAAAAGGATAGCTTACTATGAAACTCAACAAGTGGTAACAATGGTTAACTCAATCAATGGAAAACTAAATCAAGGCACTAAGCAATTTTGGAAACAAACAAATTTGATTTCAATCGCAAAATTCCACTGCAAATTAGATGGAGCTTCAAGATTTACAACATTCAAACCGAAACATCCATTTGATACAAAATGCATGCAACCAAACTTGATACTAAATCATGCAAACTTATGTGCCAATAATAAAATCTGATACTCAGTGCAAGAGTTGGATTAATCAATGTAGTTTTGGAAAACACAGCTGCTAGTGAAGAGAGTTTCGGAAATGAATGAAGAACTTCGAAATCTGAGGTCTTATCAATCATACAACATAATGCAGAAATTAAGTGAATGAAATTAGATTCATGGAGCAAAGAATTGCAGCAACAATTTGAATGGAAATCCAACAAACAAGCGGGCCAAAATTGATGCACTGATCTACAATTCAGAATTGCTAAGCTGTAGTTGATACAAAACGAATTGATGGGCAGAAATAGAGAGATGCAGAATTGAATTGCATGTGCCGAAATGATTCAAATGCAGAGAATGTTGTTGGCTGAACTGGCAGAAATTCAACTGCACTTACAGAAACTGAGGTTGAATACAGAACCTTATTAAGTATGCTTAACAAATTAAACAACTACACTGTAATTTCGGAAGAGAAACTTAACCCAGAAGCAGGGATAAATGCAATGCAACAGCTTAAAGGATTTGCAGAAATTACTGCAGAAATGCAGCAATACTCCAATGCAGAAATGAAATGGACCAAGTGAGATCTAATATAATCCTTCACTAAACAAGGAACCTCTTATTGAGCAGAATTCGAAACTGCAGACACACAAGTGGAAGATGCAGTAATAAAGTTGGCACGCGAGCACCAAACTGATACACAAAATTAATGCAAGCTGCTCAACTCAAATTTCAGAATTGAAACTACAAGTGAAATCAAACTTGGATCAACTAAGTTCACACACGAAATTGGTCTTCAAAGGCAGGAATTGAACTAAACAAGAATCGGATTTGAAGGAAGATATAAAAATCAGAACTCTAGCTGAAAAATTCAGAAATGACTTGGCACGCAACAATGAAATGGCACGCAACAATTAAAGCTACAATTAAACTGGAATTTAACTCAATCTATCATTAAACAAGTTCCTCACTTACTGACATTGAAGATTAAAATCCTACTTAAGCTAAGCAATTAAGAAACATAGAACTAAGTTGTTGTACGAAACTGCCAAAAACAGAACAAGTGCAGAAATAGGATTACAGCTACGAAAAACATGAAATTAACTACATAAAACTACTCCTCAACTCTCCCTAAGCTCAAATTCTTCTTGGTCGTCAAGCAAGAGCCGGCTTCGAACCCCTAGGCACAGCAAATCAGTGGAAATCCATTTCTGAAGTTGATTCGGCTCAATTCTGCGCTTGGCTGGAAGTTTTGATCCGATTCACTCTTTCTCAGTTGAATGAGCTGCGATGATGATTTGGGAAGCTTCTAAGCTCATCTGAGAACCCCTACAAATGGCTCGGAAGCTTGGAAATGGACTGTGGAAGAGAAACCAATGATCGGACTGAGGAACTGCCGAAACCCTCAAGCAATCCCTGTTCCGGCGCAAATGGAGCCAAATTCTTCAAGGAATCGATCCCCAAAGATCCAAAACTTGATCCGAGGTCGAGATTCAGTGGTCGCGCCCCCTTGAATGAAGAGATTAGCTAACAAAAACCAAGAACAGCTGAAAAACTATGTTGCGGCGAAGAAGACGCGACAGGGAAGAACTGGGCAGATTTTTGCTTAAGTAGTAACCAACGGACGGCTTAGATTGATCGGAGGAGATCCAACGGTAGATCTTGGTCTGATTTGAGCCAAACATTTATGATGATGATCTGGGGTCAGGATCTGCCTTGTGGTAGCTCGGATCCTCCAGATATGCAACGGATGGACCAGATCAACTCTATCTGTGAATGGACGCTCTAGAGCCCTCCAAGCTTGATCCAACGGTTGATTTAGCTCTGATTGGGATGAAACCTTCAGATCTTGATCATAGAGCTTGATCAACCCTAACCCTAGCTCGGATTGCTTTAGATCGTCCCGGATGGCTCAGATCTAACCGCTCTTGAATCGGACGGCCCGGATTAATCGTAGGTTTGATAGTTTCGATCCGGTTCACATCCGACTCAGGTTTGACCCAGTATGCCCTAGGTCCAGGATCCTTTCATGCCTACAAAAAATATATCAGAAAATTAGTGGCCAAATAATCCAAAAATGTGTAATTTTGCAATTAAGTCCAAAATAAGATAAAATTCCAAAACCTAGGGGAAAATCATAATTAAGCAATAAAAACATCGGTCAAACATGGATTTTAGCAATTAAAATAATCAATAAAATGGTACTTATCAGGGATCCCTTCAAACATATGAATAAAGAATATATATTGAGTGAAGGAAGAACTTTGGAGCATGCATTTCAAGTCAAACTATCATTCAAGAAGCATGAATCATTCAGAAGAAGTTATCAACGAGGAAGGACTTCTATATGGAGAGGAAGACCTCGGAATGATGATGGATCTAGAAATCTCAGAATGACATGAAATCAAAATCTATGTACTCGGCTAGTGCTCTTAAAAGTATTCATGTCCTCGAACACTATTGTGATCCACTGTATTATAAGCGCATTTATTTTTCAACTCGATTTAGGCATGAGAAACAAATGTTTGATAAAAGTATTAGTTTATACAATGATCATTTTACAAAAGTACTCGTCTAATAAAATCTCAATAAACATTCAATACCAACATAGAGTAAGATAAAATAATCGTCATAAAATCATTTTTTAACATAACAAATGTCAAATTACAAGAGAGAAATTATATGTGATTTTAACAACAATAATGATCCAATTAAAATACAATTGTAGTCATAGAGCATCAATTTACAACTATCATACTATCTCACAAATGGTTAACCCCCAAGGATTTAGGAGTGAACAAATTCCAGTTCCATATCAAAATAATGAGATGTCATGCAATACAAATTAATTTCGAACCAAATACAATAACGACACAACAAATATCAATTTAGAACGAAGAACATATTATAAATTTCAACAACATAAGTACAAGAACATTAATTTCCAACCCAAAGAACAAGATCTATAACATAGAAAAAAAAACATAAATTTACAACAAAGATATTATAAAATTTTAACAACAACAACAATCTGATAACAATAAGAAATTATACAAAATAATTTGCAATGCAAAATACAAGAACAACCCAATAATTATCAATTTACATTACTAACAATAACAATCAATAATAACAAGAATCTAGACTAAAAAAATTTCCATACCAAATAAGTAGAAGAAGTATCAAATTTACAACAAACAATGTACTACATCATTCGGCAATTTACCAAAGGGCGTCCCTAACAATACGTAATTACCAAAGGGCGTCCCATGGTTTCTATTTTACCAAAGGGCGCAGCCCTTTAAGTGAACTTCCTATTCTACCCTTGGCGCCATAATACACCTTTTTCATTACCATTTTCGAGACATCCGAACCACTTTTGCAGTAAAATAAGAATATGTGGTTCGGATGGCAAGGTAGTGGAAATATTCTCAGCCTATATATATAATACTAACTTGCAAAAGTCGAATCATCACGAGGGTACGTATATATTTCGACTTTGCACAACTCAATTGATCAAGGCAGCTGAGGAAGATAGGTGTTGAAGGAGAAAAAGCAAGCAACAGATTGGTAACAAATACAAATAGTAATGTACGTATGATTGTCATCTTTGATATTGTATCAGACCTGGTTTTATACTTATCAACTCTTGCTAGAATTTGTATGTTTTGAGGAGTCTAAGGGTGATATGATTACATAATAAGGCTCTATGAAATTTGTTAAAATGAAGATAAAAAAATGCTTGAATTCGACCTAGGGATGATATATTACCATATCAGGCCCTAGAAGGGCCAGAAATTAAAGGAGTTAAATCCCTAGGAGTGCATGATATCATTAGATTTCAGGCCCTAGGAGTGAATCAAATATGTTATTTTCAGGCATTGGCAGGGGCTGAAAAAAAATGAATTCAGGTCCACCTAGGGCCTGAAAAAAAAAGAAATTCAGGTCCTCCCAGGGCCTGAAATGAAAAGATTTCAGGCCCTTACAGGTGCTGAAATCATTGGATTTGAGGGCCTGGGAGGGCCTGAATCAATATAATTCAGGCCCTGTGATTTGAGGCCCTGGGAGGCACAAGGGGGTGGGCCTGAAATAAAATGATTTCAGGCCCACGGTGGGCCTGAAATAAATCATTTCAGGCCCACGGTGGGCCTGAAATCATTTTATTTCAGGCCCACGGTGGGCCTGAAATAAATCATTTCAGGCCCACCTTGGGCCTAAAATAAATCATTTCAGGCCCACCGTGGGCCTGAAATAAAATCATTTCAGGCCCACGGTGGGCCTGAAATCATTTATTTCAGGCCCACCGTGGGCCTGAAATAAAAACATTTCAGGCCCAATGGAGGGCCTGAAATAAAAAATTGGCAGGGCTAGGGTGGGCCTGAAATCACTTCAATTCAGGCCCAGTTTAGGCCTGAATACCTCCATTTCAGGCCGAGGATGAGCCTCAAGTGGGAAAATTTCCGGGTTTTTTAGCAAGGTTAGAGGTTTGGGCCTTCCTAGGTCCTTGATTATGTTTTTCAAAGTTTGCTAAATGTAATTTTAATTTATTTTTCAGGGATGATAATGATGTTGACGAAATTATCTCCGAAATATGGAATACTCTTGATGATAATGCTGTCACGGGGAATGGATCAGAAATTACAAGGAATTTAGCAATTGATCTAAATGAAGAAGCAACTAATATAGAAGGTGAGGGTTTGAATTCTTCTTCAAGAGTTGTTGAATTCTTTGAGGCAACTTGGAGTGGGGAGGAAGGAATTGAAATCCGGAATGCAAATGAATTAGAACCCATTACAAGTGTACTAGAATTCCAAGCCGATGATATGCAGATTGAGGAATATGATTTCCCCCCAGATGAGTACAGTGACTTAGAGGAGGAGTTTCCATTAGCTGAAGATCCTTATATTTTAAATTCTCGATTGCTTGCTGGGCCAATTGGAGAGTTAGAGGCAAGAGATGGGCATGAATTTTTTGTGGGGCAGATATTCCCATTTAGAGAAGAATTCAAGAATGCACTTGTCAAACATGCCATGATTAAGCATATGAGATATAACCCAGTTGACACCCGAAAAAATAGAGTTAAAGCAGTGTGCTTCAACCAACCATGTACATGGAGAGTAGTAGCAAGGGGGGAAGTAGAGTTCACTGTTACAAAATATATAAAGGAGCACCAATGCGGAAATGTTAGGGAAAGTGCTGATCATCATGCATGCTGATCATCATGCATGCTCTTCATCATTTGTTGCTTCTTTTGTTGAAGAGCAATTTCTTCATAATGAACAATACAAACCAAGTATGATTATATCAGATATTAAAACTAGATTTGGAGTGACCATATCATACAGAAAAGCATACATAGCTAGGGAGAAAGCATTGAAAAAGGTTGTTGGAGATTATGATGAGGCTTATAGAGATCTTCCATAATATCTGCGTGAGTTAAGAGCTAGAGATCCTGAAACGTATGTGGCACTATGCAGGAATGGTGACAATCAGTTCCAGCGGTGTTTTTGGGGTTTTGGTGCTTGCCGAAGGGTTTTTAGGTCTTATTTGCGTAGACTTATCGGAATTGATGCCACACACCTAAGAGGAAAGTTTCCGGGAGTAATGTTGATTGCAACGACGATTGATGGTAATGACAATGTTCTTCCAGTTGCCTTCGCAATAGCTGAAGTTGAATGTGGGTCTGCATGGGAGTGGTTTTTGGAGCATACAAAGAGGTTCTTTGGTGTCGATGATCACTCAATCACCATAGTATTAGATAGACATCGGGGCATTATATCAGCAGTTAGAAAAGTCTACCCAAACGCGCATCATGCCTTTTGTTGCCACCACATGTGTTGTAATTTGGTAACTGATACTGGGAGTAGAGCTGCTGTAGGTTTGTTTTGGGCAGCAGCACGAGCCAACACAACACTCCAATATGATATGATAATGCAGACAATGCTTGAAAAACATCCAGTTGCCCATAAGTGGCTTCACAACATTGACCCTAAAAGGTGGGCAAATGCACACTTTACAGGGAGAAGGTACAGAATGCTTACCACGAATTGTGTGGAGAGCTTAAATGCTTTGTTCAAGTCTACACGTGAGCTTCCCATAAACAGATTAATTGATAATACAAGAAGAAAAGTTGCTCAATGGTTCTATAACCATAGAGAGCAAGTCTCCAAATGGCAGCTTGCTTTGACACCTAATGCTACAAAAGAAATGGATTCAAGGAGAGAGAAAGCAAGAGCTTATAAGGTTCACCCTTACTCTCAATCAGAAATGGAAGTAGAAACATGGGGTACTTCATACATTGTTGATTTGGAAAAAAAGGTTTGTCAATGTGGGGAGTTTCAAATTTCAGGACTTCCTTGCTCACATGCTATTGCCGTAATCATTTACAGGAACATGGATACACTTCCTTATTGTGAGCATTTTTTTTATTCTGAAACTTGGAAGTGGGTTTACATGGATCGTATTTTCCCTTGTAGAAGCAAGCAGTTTTGGCCTAGTGGAGTAAACGACATTACAGTTCTATGTCCCCGTAGCCTTGTGCAGCCTGGTAGACGAAAGAAGGCACGGATAGAGTCCAGACACAATGGCAAGGTCAAACTAAAATGCAGCCGGTGCAAACAACTTGGTCATAATAAAAGGACATGTAGAATGCCGCCAGCCCCAAGGTCTTGAGTTAATTGGTATATGTAGTGACCCAATATTCTGAGTGAAGTGTATATTTTGTATGGAGGATAACTGAATGTAAAGATTTTGTATATTTTATAGCTATAGTATTGTCAAAAAACTAGTTGTTGTTAATGTTGTGACTTGAAGAAGTATTTCAATATTATGATACATTTCTTCTTGTGTAAAGTGATGTAAGCAGAATTGAGCAGTTGTGAAGTTTTCGGATTTTGAAACCCACAAAAATGTAATTTCTGGTCTTGAAGTCCTGAAGTCCTATGGTTTGTGAATATATGTCATTTGAGACCCTTTGTTTGTTTGTTTGCTTTGTTGAATCATGTTCTGTGCCAACTGATACTGTATTAACATGTAATTGATAATCATTAGGACAATGTTTGGAGACCAAAAATACCATCTCCTAGCTATCTAAACTTTAACTACTGGTAATGAGCTTTGAGAATTCAAAATATCATAAGTCCATGAAACAAACCTCCTGCTGTGCCAAATTCTGAAAAAATGAGGTAATGATGTGGATGGAATTAAATTGTGGTATGCAATGTCTATGTAGGTACTCTTTTTTTTGTTTAATATTAAAAATAATTTCACAACATGTATATTTATATAAAATATTTAATCATTCTAATATTGAATTATTTGAAATCTGAAATGAGATTATTTGAATTCTGAACATTATTGTGTCAGGCCCAGCTTGGGCCTGAAATGGAATTATTTCAGGCCCAGAGTGGGCCTGAAATGAGATGATTTCAGGCCCACTCTGGGCCTGAAATAATATCATTTCAGGCCCGGCGTGGGCCTGAATGAGATTATTTCAGGCCCAGCGTGGCCTGAAATAATCTCATTCGGGCCCAAGCTGGGCCTGAAATAATTCCATTTCAGGCCCAGCTTGGGCCTGAAATCATCTCATTCAGGCCCACGCTGGCCCTGAAATGATATTATTTCAGGCCCAGAGTGGGCCTGAAATCATCTCATTTCAGGCCCAGCGTGGGCTGTGATTTAAAAATAGGGTAGAGGAAAAGTAAGGTTCAATATTGCTTATAGTATCGACAAGAGGACAGATTATAGATTACAGTTTTAGACAATAACAAGGATCCAAAGCAATGCTCCATTGGTTTATCAAAATGGTTTACATACATTTTAACTACAAACATATATTGTTTGTCATTAAACTTACATTATACAACTGAATCATTTTGTTTCAGGCACTGACTGGGTTTCCTAAAATGCTTTTGTATCAGGCCCAATGTGGTCCTCATTTCAAATGATTCTAGCAAAAACAAGGTTCAATATTACTGAAAAAATTCGACAACATTTACAGATTACAGATCATATATGAGACAAACCCAATAATCCGAAGCAAAGTTTCATTGATTTGAGAAGGAGTACATGGATTGTATAATTACAAATACAATGTTTGTGCTGACAATTACATATGCATAGTATGAACAAAAACTCTAGTTACAGATTTAGCTTCCAACACTTGTCTCTCATTATTTTATAGCCCACTTGAAATCGATAATTTTTCATATCCTTTTGGCTAAAATCTGTAGATCTTTGGAAAACTAGACTTTCTGCATACCGCATCATGAAAAAGGCACAATCCGACCTGAAAAACCAATATTGACATTGTTGTCATCTTATAAGATCAACTATGAAATGCATTGTTATTTTTAACAAAAATAAACATCCTCTTACGATCTGGATTGGGTGGGTCCTTGTACAACAATTTTAGTAAACTCTGTCCCAGATATGGCAGGCAATCCTTTATGCCATGTCTTGTAATAATCCCAGGTCATATTTTTGAAAAACGCCACCTACACAGATATGACATTAGTAACAATTATATTGGTATGAACCTTTTTGTTGAGGTATATCTATGAAGTAGAAAACTTACAGTTTTTTCAAATTTAGCAGTGTACCCTTCTGTGGCGCCGAGAGAATTATAATGATGGATACAACCTTCCACGAGGTCAATAACCATTAGATGCCAATGATCGTCTGCATTATTTAGAGGACATATGATATATCTAATCGGCTTATCCGTATCAGTAGCAATAGTTTGTTCAAAAGCGTGAGCGTGAATCGCCTCAAAAAGATCCTATGGTTATTAAAAAGTAAGTGTCAGTGGACTAAATCATAGAAAAAAATAATAATGATTAAGTAGCTAATTCACTTACATCAAACCCCACCCCACACAATATGGAGGGCTGGTATGGTGAGTTACACGCTTTTGCTTCATTTCCAAGAATAGTCCAGTATGCATTGATGCAATCCCCGGTAGTGTAGTCATTCCAATCAAATATTGTCAAAAAAGATAGCATATCTAATGTAAAGGTCCCATTGGACCATACTGGTTTCAACTCATACCTACATGCAAATAAGATAAGCAACTTAATGAAATTCTTGAAGATTCAATTTTATTAATGAATGTCAATAATCATCATTGTTTTACAATATTTTTCCAAATGCAATAGCAACTAACTCACTTTAATTTACTAAGCTTTAATAATGTTTCAGCAATCTCTGAATCTTTAGGCTTCTTCTTAAAAATTGCCCTGGAATTCCTCAAGATTTTGCTTTTGACCTTTTGAAATTCTTTAGCTTTAGCTGCGTGATGTTCAGATATGTTTGTTTGTGTGGAGGTCTCAGATTTATTTGTTTGCGTTGTAGTATCTGAGATTGATGGGGCAGGAGCCGCGTCATGTTCATCATCATCTTCATCTTCATCCTCATCCTCATCCTCATCCTGAACAACTTGTTTGCCCTTGCCTTTGGGCTGGTAGTCTTGTGTGAACTGAGTTTTTTTTAATTTTTTGGCAAGTGGCTCATCTTCATCTGTCCCTTTGCTTTGCAATTGTTCATACAGCTTCTTGATTCTTTGGTTACACTGAAGTATGATCTTCTCTCTTGCAGCTAGTTTTTTTTCATTACGCTCCTCTTGTACTTTAAGCTGCGAAACTTTGTCACCAATTATTATATCCTTTTCAACAATGATGTCATCCTTTTGTTTAAGTTGCGACTCCTTCTCTGCAATGATTGTTTCTTTCTGAGCAATAATTTGATCCTTGGCACTGATTTCTGTTGCTGTCTCACTTGTGGCTTCCTCCAAACTTTTAAGTGCTATATTTAAATCGTGCTGTAAGGTCTCAATTTGTTCTTGTTTTTGTATACATATATTGCAGGCTTCCGTTTGTAAGGCCTGTTGCCTTCCTTGTGGTGCCTGGCTTCCTTCTGGTGCCTGCTGTAATTCCTCAGAGTGTACCTCAAGTGGTTGAGTTGGAGGATAGTAGTCAGGTACCAAATCATGCTCTATATCAAACGGAATTAAATCAACAATAATTGAATCTGTGGCCACACGGTCTATCATCCTCTTGATACTCTCAACGTGGGCTTTAGGCCAAGTCCAGCGAAGTATTCTTGGCAATTTATGAGGATGTTGAGGAGCAGCAATTCTAATATGTTCAGTAACCCATACCTGCAACATCATTATAATCAGTAAATTATATCCATCATCAAATTATATCAGCAGGTATAAGTAACTATAACTTACAGCCAAAATATTTGGAAATCCCTTGAGCAAGGGAGCCTTGGCCGGTTGGGTTGAATCACCTACATGTCTTCTATGCCTCAATGTCACCTCCTTTCCAATGGCTCCCAACTGAGGAGCCATGAAATTGTACACGGCATTGCACCAATTATAGTTTCGTAGATTGTCAAAATCATCTACACAATCAATAAGTGACACGGCAGGAATGGCAAGTATGCTGCTAGTACCACAAAATAGCACTGTACTGAAAAAATAGAGTATATACAACTGACAGTACAGCTTGTCATTGGATGTAGACTTTATTAGCAGTTTCTCCAAATGTCGGGCAGAACAACTGAAATCTTCAAAATACTCCTTGTACAGTGGCGTGGAGGCCTCATTTAAATCAAGTTGGACTATCTCTCCATGGTCAGGTAGCCCTAGAATAAGTGATATATCAACCTTTATGAAATTCAGATTTTTCCCATGGATTACAAAGCTCTGTTCTTCTTCATCCCAATTATCAAACATGTTCTGAACTTGGGGTCTTACACAAGAACTAGTAGGAAGGTCGAGGACCCAAGAAAAGGGTGTGTCTCGAAGCAACTGTTCTTGTGCTGGTGTGGGTGGAACAGAATCAATAAAATTTTTGAAATGGGATAGGCTACTTTTCCAGTTCATTCGTTTGCTTCGACCTCTATTGGCAAAACTTGAATACTGGGTAGGCAATTTGATTTTTCGTTTTGGCAGCTGTTTTTTCTCATGACTTCCCCCAGAGACTTGCTGTTTCTTAGATTTGGTGGGAGCAGCTTTCTTTGAAGCTGATCTTTTTTGACCCATACCGAACTTTGCAACCATCAAAATTTATTTGACACAAACAAAATGACACTTAGTATTCGTTCATAAAGGGCCTCCTCAAATTCAGTCTTTACTGAAAACTATCGCTAACCCAGGTGGAAGCAAGAACTGAATGACAAACTAAAATTAGGGTACTACATGTCGACTAGTGCGATGACGATGATGTCGCCCACAACTTCTCCAATCAAGACAAGCCCGCAACCTTCAAATCGCAACAAATCTGGAGCTAAACAAATCAGTGACTGCTATACAAATGAGTGACTGCTGGGCCTGATATAAAGGGTTTCAGGCCCTAGGAGGCGCTTTTTATATGTATTATAAATATAATTTAGGTTATATCTATTTTTATTTATAAAAATAAAACTAAATTTGGAAATT